>CM060950.1:199626354-199681354 GCA_030765055.1 Mantis religiosa | reverse complement strand
GATGGATGGACGGATGTATGGATGGATGGACGGACGACTGATGGATGGATGGATGGACGGACGGACGGATGGATGGACGGACGGATGGATGGACGGAGGGATGTATGGATGGATGGACGGACGACTGATGGATGGATGGATGGATGGACGGACGACTGATGGATGGATGGATGGATGGACGGACGACTGATGGATGGACGGACGGATGGATGGACGGACGGATGGATGGATGGATGGATGGACGACTGATGGATGGATGGACGGACGACTGATGGATGGATGGATGGACGGACGGACGGATGGATGGACGGACGGATGGATGGACGGAGGGATGTATGGATGGATGGACGGACGACTGATGGATGGATGGATGGACGGACGACTGATGGATGGATGGATGGACGGACGACTGATGGATGGATGGATGGACGGACGACTGATGGATGGATGGATGGACGGACGACTGATGGATGGATGGATGGACGGACGGATGGATGGACGGACGGATGGATGGACGGACGGATGTATGGATGGATGGACGGACGACTGATGGATGGATGGATGGACGAACGGACGGATGGATGGACGGACGGATGGATGGACGGAGGGACGGACAGCTGGACGGAGGGAGGGAGGGACGGACGGACGGATGGATGGACGGATGTATGGATGGATGGACGGACGACTGATGGATGGATGGACGGACGGACGGATGGATGTATGGATGGATGGACGGACGGATGGATGGACGGATGTATGGATGGATGGACGGACGGACTCATGGATGAATGAATGGACGGATGGACGGACGGACGGACGGACGGACGGACGGATGGATGGATGGATGGATGGATGGATGGATGGATGGATTGATTGATGGACGGAGGGACGGACAGCTGGACGGAGGGAGGGACGGACGGACGGATGGATGGATGGACGGACGGACGGACTGATGGATGGATGGATGGATGGACGGACGGACGGACGGATGGATGGATGTTTGGATGGATGGACGGACGGATGGATGGACGGACGGATGGATGGACGGATGTATGGATGGATGGACGGACTGATGGATGAATGGATGGACGGATGGACGGACGGACGGACGGACGGATGGATGGATGGATGGATGGATAAAACCGAGAAGAGGTTTCTGAATGGGCTGTAACTTAACTATCCTAGGTGTCACAAACAACTACGGCGTGTCGGAGCCATATAATTTCCTCCTGTACCTCATTCTCCTGGGACTTTCTTTGCTGTGGCAAACTTGTTTGTAATCTGTGACGTCACCGTGTAAATTCTAATAACTAAAGGCAGGAGGCGTGTGAGTTTTACCATAGGTGTACTGTACATGGACTGTACTTTTCTTGCTTGCACATGTAAACAACTGCAGGTTGGTGCATTCTGAGCATGATAACCCCCACAGTACCAGAGCAAACAAAACAGTCGCGTTATCTACGTCTTGACCTTGCATCTGCATGCACTTGAAAGGCAATGCTTCGCTAGTTCGCACAGTACTACATTACCTTGTTTTCGACGTATGCACATTTGATGGTCATGTTGTACATCTGACGTCTTCGCACTCTGTGTCCAGGTAATCCCTCCGGCCTTTATTAATAACAGTTTAATTTCATTTCTTTCTGTCATAATTTTAATGCTTAAAATTCTATTTTGGTTATTTGTATGCAAATATCTTAAATATGTGTAATTTTAATCAAAACCGCTGGTCATTTTTCCTTTCTCTATTATGTAGATACCTATAATACAAGCCACCCATAAATTCAATAGCATGATTTTACCGGAAATACGTGTGTTGAGATTCCTGAATGGAAACAAAATTTTTTTTAGAAAAAGTTCTGTGCATATGTCTGTTAACAGCATAGCTCGGAACAAAAGTTGAATATCAAATTTGACATTTAAGTTCAGAGCTTTCCAAGAAATAGAAACGAAGATATTAAATATTATCTCCAACCCCAAACCACTAAGGAAAGTTTTTCCAACATTTTGATTTCCTCAAAAATTGAGTCTAAGATGTTGATTAAACTGCTTCTATATGTTTAAAATATTTTCGTGACAAATGAAATACATTTCTGGAATTTTTCTGGGAACAGCCTCAAGAGTCTTCATTTTAAATGACTTGCATAAATGGTAAACCGTAAGAGCAGGGTAAAATCTTACTGCGCAAAAAGATAGACCTCATTAATGCATGGAATATACCTATGTCAAATACATTGTTTCTGGATTTACCCATTTTCGAAGTATTGTCATTTGTTTGAATTTGAAAATTCTCACACGTTTGTTCAAATGAAAAAATATTTACCTTTTGTTGTCTTCTTTCTTCTTTATTAATCTCTTGGTCATGCGAATAAAATGGAATTTTCAAATCTGTCGCACAGAGAAGAGCGCTTAAAACTATGGCTTAAAGGCTACTGCATTCCCCTATTTTCGTTGTACCCACAAGGAAATATGTAACAAAACCATTAATACAAAAGTTTATCTCCATTAACATGAAGTACACCTATAGAAGAGTAGGAATTGTTTGTAGAAGGTCATGTGAATGCAACACATTCTATTTT
The DNA here is from genome assembly GCA_030765055.1 of Mantis religiosa. Classification (NCBI taxonomy): domain Eukaryota; kingdom Metazoa; phylum Arthropoda; class Insecta; order Mantodea; family Mantidae; genus Mantis; species Mantis religiosa. The sequence goes on along the minus strand of CM060950.1, from coordinate 199,678,775 downwards.
AACAATGTAACGAGCATTCTGGAGCGGGAAATTTTCTTTGAAAATTCTTCATGTCTCAACATATAAATTTACGAAATTAAAGATCTTAAAAGTTTGGTGCTTGTCCAGCAGCTCGATTTTGAGTTATGCTGTCACCTGCATTTGTTCTATTGGGATGGGAAATACTCCGAAGAAAATTTTACCAAACGTTTCGGGAATGTTTATGAGCAGACATTTGTAGATACCACATAATCTAGCATTGGGCGTCAGTATTTGCGAGTGTAATGCGTAACAAAGTGTACACCGTAATTCGAAAGGACTTTGTGCCGGCGGCAACACATATTCACATTTACAGACCCAACCATAATGATATACTTTCATAATAGATAATGACCGTTAATATGCAACGTAATGGTTTGCTCTGCACGCTCCATCCAAAGGGACAGGTGTCTGAAAGCTCTAATTCAGATCAGGACGACTTGCTTGCTTATTGAAATATCAGCTTCACACTTATTTTAATTCTGATTTTTATTAATAATGTAAGTATTTGGAAATAAGCAAGTTTCCGATTGATGGAGGAAAATTCATAGGTGTTTATAGAGATGATTTACAGTGGGAACTAGCAGGCTAAGAACGTCTGTTAAAGTAGGTATATAGGTCTCTCTCTTCCTCGCCTTTCATATGTTTCAAATTTGATACAGATTATAACATATACTAACGTATATGTACAATAAAAATAATTAAAAATTAACTTGATAAAACTTTTCTATCTGTAAACAGGTATTAGTGAAATAATAGGCATACCATTTTCTATATCATACGCTGGTCTCAAATGTGGTAACTTTTAGCTCCGCATAAAAACACACAATTACCGTGGTCATTTTAATTCTCTTCACTACTGGTAAAATAATTCACTTTTTATTACATTGAACCATGCACGTTTTTACTTTGGTTTATTTGAGGAATCCGCCCTGCACACTGCGGAATCCCAGGTGTGATGCTAAAATTCGTCATTATAGCTTTCTGATGTCAATATTTGCTAGCAATAGAAATACACACATCAGCGTTCAATTTCTCATCCGCTCTAAATTTTGCCTAAAGTAACAAAATAAATACCAAAATGCATAAACGACGAATTGTTTAAGTAATGAATATTTGGGTCCCTCAAATCTTTAGTGATCCTAGTTCAAAACTGGAACAAAAAGTTCGAAAGATATCTACTTATCTTTTACTGGTAAGGTGGTTCAAGTAGCAACAGGAGCGTCTGCCATTAGAGGATTAGAAAATGCTATGCCCAATCGGTTATGTTTTGTATTTAAGTCTTATATTTGCCAGCGTTCACCGAGCTGAGTGTTACATTCTATAGTTATCTGCCCCCCAAGAAGTGCAATTACTGACTTTTGACACGATACTGAATAAAATTTGATGCATAAATATCAAATTATTCAAATGAAACTAAAATGCATTATCTCGAGTAGCTCTCGGGCTTACAGCCAGGACGTCAAGCACTGTTACTCCCGATATTTCCAGAGCTTCCATTTTTTCATCTTGAGGGAAACTGAATTGTGGAATACCAGTACTTGACAACTTGCGTGGAAGTTCAAGAATAATTTGAGATAAACATTCACCACTAAAACCTCCAGTGTTTATCTTAAAGTTCATTAATTACATTTTGATCTTTTACAAATTTATGTTAAGCAGGAGCTAGTGTGTAGCTATCTATTACAAACTTATATTAAAATTACTTTTACAAACGCTTATCATGATTTACACAAACTGTATAGATAGAAACAAAAACCTTCGTCAGATTAGTTTGTAGAAAACTTATGAAAATAGATCACAATGCGTAAAGAAATAGGTTTTGTATCTTTCAAGATACGGAAAACAACTAAAAATTGACTCATAGAAGATTCTTATGAGAACAAGTTCTACATGAAATAGAAATATGAACTTTTATAACGTCATCATGAAATATAAATGCCAAATTAATTAATTTAGAACATTTTCAACAGTTGGTAATTTCTATAGTGTGAAGAAAACATTTATAATTCTGAGAGATTATTTGGAACATCTAATATAAATGTACATGAATAATTTTGATAAAAAATTGAAAAATGTATGCTATTTTCAAAACAATAATTATGACACTAATAAAGTGTAAAATCTGGAAAAACGCCAAAACAAGTAAACGCTAAACTTTTCTGCATATTAAAAGGTAGAATTACCTCTATGGTAACCTTTCCGCTTGAATTTTGTTAAAAAATAATTGTCATTATAGCCAATATCAAGTCTGGCTTAAACCTACTTACAGAACATTTGACTGTTTTACCGGTCTTCTGTAGATCAGGCTTTATGTATCTGCTAAAAATTGTACTGAAAACATTTCTTAACAACAGTTATGACGACAGGCAAGAAATGGATAGAAAACGCGCTTTTTAATAAGTAATTTATAGGTAGATACAGTGGATCAGGTTGTGGAAAGGGCAGTGTATCTAAACTGAGGCCGTTTCTCTCAAAAAATCAATGAATCCGGAGAGAATTTTGTTTGTTGTTGTTCATCGATTATTTGCTGACAAAGTTTGGCCGATAATTATTGGAGCGAAGTATTTTTATATATAGGTACCTATAGCTGTAAAGGTCAGAAATGATATTTTAGTGAATAATCATTCTACAGTAATGTTCAAAAAAGTATCACATGAAATTGTAGTATATCGCTAGAGTATTACGTCCTGGTATAGACACGTATGGTCTGTGAGGACAAACTTTGGAGCTAGATAATCTGAACATTCGTGCTGATAAATAAATGCTCAATATAAATGCTGTACAATTTTCCTAGTTTCTCTTTTACAAGTTCTGTTTTCAAAGTTATAAGCTCTGTATTTTGTTGTTTTTTCCCCCCTGGTAAAATGCTCCTACAGAAGGGCCAGTGCACCACTGACACCTCCACGTTCATTAGAAAAAATATATGTCAGAGAGACGCCCGCCTCGGTAGCGTAGATGGTAGCATGTCTTCCTCACGTTCAAGAGGTCCCGAGTTCGAATCTCGATCAGGGTGAGTTACCTGCATAAGGTTTTTGCCGGTGTTTTCCCTAATCCTGGACACATTTGAGCATAATTTCACCCATTTCATTCACCGTCCGGTATGACTTAACGTTGGAGGACGTAAAACTAAAAAACAAGATTTAAAAAAAATGTCAGAGAGACGAACAGCAATCGCCATTAATGTGCTCGGCTTTCAATGTGGTGGTAAATCTCTTACAAGTGGTTAAACATATTTCCCCACCCAAAGAACTGGCGTACGCTTGGAGTGAACCCAATCTCGGAGTTCTTTCAAAGTTTAAGTAATGTAACGGAGATATTCCTGCACATGGAATGTTTGGACATAGATTATTATCTGCAACTAACAATAGCTGTGGCTCGTTAATGATTTTGACTTATTGCGAACAGCCAAAGACCACATGTGTCATATATTAAAGTGCTACCCTGAAAGTATGTCGGTTGAATTCTGTAACACTCTATAGGTATAAGTTGCTGTAGGAACTGTTTTGCTGTTTTCAAATAACAGACAAGCATAAAAGCGTTTCTAATGACCAAATTGTTCGGCAGAGAAGTTATGCGACACGCTGTCAATGTTAATTCCTTTTTGTTCACGCTTGATCGACCATAACTGTGAGGTAAACCTCGTCGATCGCAATAGCCACAGCATTTCATTCCGGTCCTTCAGTAGCCTAGCAACCGCATACGACTTAATTTAATAGGTATGCTTCAGGATACGTAGCAACAAGTGCTACTGTGCAACTGATTCTGTGAAGCATTGAAGATTAGTACAATTGTTTTACCTATGATGTTTTCCTTTGACAGAATAACTCCACAAATCTATTGCGACTTAAGCTGTATACATTAAAGTATCAGCGTTCCTTACAACAGTAAAATTAGTGTTAATAACATTTACAGTTAACATTTACATATCTAGTTTATCTGAAGCACACGTTCCATAATTTATCAAATTGTATCTACACTTACCAAACTCATCAATTTTTGAATGCGTTTTGGTCTATACCAAAATAAATACAGATGTATTATTTTATCTTGACAGAAATCCTGCGTGGTAGGGATGAGTAGCAACTGGGATGTGGAGAGTGCACCTATCGCTACAATGGGTCACACGCGTAAGATTACGAGAGGAGAGTATGCTGCACAAGCTGTCTAAAAACAAATTTCACTATCGAAGCCAGTATTGCAGCTGTTATAAATTAAGTTTTAATTCTTACTATCGTAGTAATCTCCACCCTTTTGTTGGAGCTTAAATAGTACATAGGCGTTTGGAACAAAACCCTGTTCCCTCCAGCATGCATGTCGGCCTTTCGACACTGCTGCAGAGTCCCTGTAACGAGTTTCACTCCAGACATATGATACAGTATGTGCTGCATTAATATAAGTTTCATCCATGTAAACTATATAAATTACACTGCGACATCTCTGAATATTTCGTAAACACTTAAGCCTTTTTGCTCGTACGGAACGATGTTCCTTTAACATTTGTCTGTCGCGCTTGGTTTTCTTCCGTAGCTTCAAAAGAACTCTTCTTAATGCCCTGAAAGTCAATAGAATTTTAAATCTTCATAAGCACTTTCTTTAGAGTTGGTCTTTCTATTTCTGTGTTTTAAAAATTATTCACTGTTCACCTAACTACTTATGAATTAAAACAATCCCAATTAGATTTTGTGCATGTTCTTTATCTTTGTTAACTGGGCACAGAAAAGGAGGTTGTTGCACTAGCACAAATCGTTTTTCGTTCCTTCGTAACTCTCCTAAACTGATTTTAGACATAACTGTTGCCTCAGATACCCTTTCCCAGATTTTTATAGCAGACCCAGACCGTGCTTTTAAATGTGGCACCTTATTTCCTAATATTTCTAAATGTTCTCTTGGAACCAGGAGACACGCACATTTTGAAACAAGCTGTAGCATTACTCAGCAGCTCTGCACTTGTTTACTTGCTCGCAACTAATACTCAACTGACCAGCCCTCCCCTCCAGTTGCGACCGTTCTCAAGTGGACTCGTCCAGATACCACTGCGCATCTATCAAGATATAAAAATACACCATACAAAGTAGTGTGCGAGGAGAGAATTTAATTAACAAGTGTGTGAATGAGGGTATGAATAATTGGGAGGGCAAAAGACCAAATCAATGAGAGTGCATATAAGTTGAACGGTGGATTATGAAAAAGCGTATTTATTACAGAATAGTTTGAAGTGCAAATAGAGATCATTAGAAATTTGAAATTTTATTTAAACGATGAGCTTTTTGTTAGGATATACCTATTGTACTTGACCTACATGTGTGAGTGAATGAGCGAGTGAGTTAGTTAGTGAAGGAATGAGGGAGGGAGGGAGGAAGGGAGGGATGCACTAGTAACTAAAATAATTTCGATCTCACTCACAAAACAAATAACAAAGAAACAGGCCCTACTTGCTTGGTGCTGTGGTAGATCCTTTCCATTAAAATAGCTGGCTTTTAAGTTGAATAGAGTGAAAGAAGTAGAGACAAAGTCTTGGCGAAATGAATGAAAGGAAAGGAGAAAATAGAGCAGTTGATGAATGATGGCGGGGGAAATCGGAGATTCGGAGAAAACCCGCCCCTGCACTATGTTGTCACCACAAATCCCACATGCGGTTACCTGGGATTGAATCTGGGCCGCCTTAGTGAGAGTCAAGCGGTCTAACTACTCGGCCACGGCGCTGTTCCCCTTCTCTGTTCAACACAAAAAATGAAGATTAATAGTGGGAGAATAGTAATTTATAGAACAATTTCCTTGCAACCTTAAGGGAGTGTTGACTTCATTTGCGCATTCTTATGTTTCAGTGTATAGTGCATACATACATTTTATCCCTTCATACTCAAGGATTTCTGTCTGCATGGTAGTAAGAGTTCAGTTGCCCATACTCATTGGTTAAGTGGAGAAACCCGTTGTTGTTTTTCACAATTTTTAAGTGTTATCATTTGCAATGAGGAGGGATTTATAGCGTCCAAGCAAATGCTTACTACTGGGCCTCAGAAATGTTGGTTGTTTCTTCTCGTACCAACAATGTTTGTGAGTTTTGATAGATTATGTTTAAATCCTGAAGTTGTATATCACTCAAGTAGGTAACTAGATTTTTATCAAAAAGTTTCAGAAATAAAAATATTTTGCTTTATTTACACGTAGCATTGCAAGAACAACAACAATAATAATAAAAATAATAATAATAATAATAATAATAATAATAATAATAATAATAATAATAATAATAATAATAATAATAATAATAATAATAATAATAATAATAATAATAATAATAATAATAATAATAATAATAATAATAATAATAATAATAATAATAATAATAATAATAATAATAATAATAATAATAATAATAATAATAATAATAATAATAATAATAATAATAATAATAATAATAATAATAATAATAATAATAATAATAATAATAATAATAATAATAATAATAATAATAATAATAATAATAATAATAATAATAATAATAATAATAATAACAATAAATATACGCACTATTGTGGAAGTCAGTTACACCAGTAGCAACCATCTCAGCTACAATGCGAGGGCGCGGAAAGATAAAATGGACGCACGGTATATGATGAATCCAACTTTAGACTTACTCTTAAGAAAGTGCAAACGAAATGAAATTATTTCTGCCGTACTGACTACCCTACTCCAACAATGTAAGTTGCGCTGTTTATTTTCATAGCAGGAAGTAAAATAATTATGTGTGTATATATTTCTGATATGAAACTTAATATATTCTGTTAAATGGAAGGAATTAGCTATTTCCAAGAAAACGCATTCCAATAATGGCTTATTAATACCTTATAAGAAACATTAGAATAAAATGAAGTCTCTACGCCACAATTTTAAGAATATTATAGGTTTGCACACATCCTAGTATGGCATTTCATTAAATTCACAACTTGGATTTGCACGAAACTTAAGTGGTATGGCTACAAAAAGATATCCAATTGATTAGAGGGTTAAACGCCTTCAATTCGTCATGGGTAAGCATTACGAGCTCCGTTTAGTGAAAATAATATGAAAATGGCTTCTGTTTTTGCTGCATCATTTTACAACGAGGCTCAACGCCTTATGGGTAATTACACAGCTTAACTTCCTCCACTTTTAAATGCTTTACAGTAGTAAAAAGCAAAAATTAATTGAAACGAGCATAGAAGGCAGCTGGCGTAGATTCAGAATGCTGTGTGCTTATTAGCAGTTTCACATTTGAAGTGCTTTGTCATTAGCAACAGTAGCAGTTTGCTACTATAATGATACGCTGTCAGTCTGCAGTGACCTATACCGGCTTAACGGAATGTGAAATGCCAATTTGAAATGGTCTTAGGCGCTGGTGAAGCAAACTCTTCCTCTGAAAAACCTTTTTCATTCAGCCATTGCGTGAGTATCCTTTTTGCAATAGTCCAACTTCAAACTTGTTAGGATAAGGATGTTTTTAAGTTCGGTGAACTCTTACCGGAGCTTCAGTATTCGGTACCCTCTAGTAAAGCGACTTAGTTTATTCAGGAAGATTTAACCAGAAAGTGGGCATAGAAAATCAAGAGGGAACTTCACCTTTGATTTCTTTGGACCATAAACAGCTTACACCTCAATACTCCTAGCCCGTAGAGATATATGACTTTTGTGTCTTCCCTCAGTTTCCGCCTTCGGTTCTCTGTCTCCCCATTTGTACTCCCAAAATCTCTTCATACTGCATCCTTCCATCGATTTCTTAGTTTACCTTTTGGCTGTGCTTTTAAAAAATGTTCTATCTAAAACTTTCATTCGGATTCGTTTCTGCTCTATTCTTTGGCGATGTTCTGTCCACCTTAGTCGTCAAATTTTAATCCCTTGTATTAAAATGACGGGCGGCGCCGTTGCTAAATGGTTACACCGCTCGCCTCCCACCTAGGCAGCCCGAGTTCGATCGTATTTACGATTTGTAGTGGACAAAGCGCCATCTGGGTGACTTTTCTCCGGGTTCTTCACTTTCCCCTCCCATACATTTCACCAGCTGCTCTATAATCACATTTCGTTTCATTTATTGGACCATCATTTCATATCTACTACTTCGCTCTCATACCAGGTATCGGGGTTGCAGGGGAGGCTGGGGTAAATGAGTTGTGAGGGGAAAAAGCGTCACCTCAATTTCGTATTACAGTATATATATATATATTGGGTCCTGGTACGATGCTGTCAATGAAACCGTGCATGTCCGGAAGAGTAAGAACAAAGAAAGTAATACTCAGAAAAAGACTCTGGTTTTACCGGCTAACTATTATTGGTTTTATGTGGTTTTGATGTAAGAACTGCTATTACTACTAGAAGCATGTGTATTGTACTGGAGCAATGTAAATCCAAATCTGGTTATAACGTTTGTGTAATGTCAGTGTTTGTAGCTTCCTCTGGTGTAGTGGCACTAGAATAGGTGTTGGAACCTCTAGGACAGGAATCGTTTCATTCTGAATAGTAGAAGAGAGACAAGTGAATCTACGAGAAAACTGGAAGTGATTCACCTGCCCCACCATTCATGTGGAAAAAAAATCTCATATTACTTAAGTTCAGTTTATTTAGGCATTTGATTAACATTGTCGCATGTTTTGGGATAACGCAGCTAGGACCAGGAGCTTTTGTTAGTTACCTGTATTGAAATTTCTATTGCAGATATGGTCCGAAGCTGTAAAAGGAAAACTGGCAGGGAAAAGATAGACAGAACATGATGATCAAATGACATTAAACGACATGGTTTAATACCGATCAAACAGACTACATTGAAATACAATTACCAAGAAATACGAGGAATACAAAGACAGTGAATCTAGCAATGATAATGATGTATGTGATACATACAATTGAAAAACTTACTATTATTTTCTTTCGTTTCCTTTCTTTGCTTTCATCTTATCTTATGTAGTATTTGGAAGTAACAATTAGAAGTCTTGAATGAAGATACAAAAGTTTTGAAATTCACTTTTTTAGTGGTGATAGGTGATGAATTAATTTCTCGGTTTATATTTTTGTTCAGATATGTAGATCCTATATATGCATTATTGCATTATGTATACAATGTGTTCTAAGTTTAAAAAAATAATAAGTTTAGATATAAGTTGATGTAATTTTCGGAAGTTGTACAAAATATGTCAAGACTGTCTTGCCCCAAGGGATGACCGCCTTGCCCCTTTCATTTTCTGATCTATTTTTACATTTTACCAAATCGTAAACAAAAATATAGCGTTTGGATATATTATATTTATTTGCTGAATGTACTAGCTGCAACTGAACATATTTTGGAAACTTGGACTTAAATATCACACACTTTAGAAATAAAAAATCTAAAGGTAGAATTCACTTGCCCCGTCCACCCCTATTCCATCTTGGATATTCTCTTGGATTCAGAGTTCCTCTGTTCCTCGATGGGCGCCTGACCCCAGGTACCCAGTCAAGTACAAACAAGTCCTCCATACCTACTAGGAGGGTCAAAAAGGAATGGAAATGTAAGAGTAGTAGGTATTAGATTTATACCGACTGAGATAATGTTCCGTTAACGTGTGCAACTCGAATTCGGAAGCTACCGAGTTTAAACTCCCGGAGCCGATCAACCTGACCGCCTAAATTTAATTCCCCTCTTATACAGCACCACACCTGGAATTGGGTTGATCACTTATCCTGGTTCTATTAAGATCAGTTTGCTTGGTCCTCCACAGCATTGAGTTGTATGTCCTGAAGGTGTTTTCATTGAAAAATAAGATGTATTACATTGATATCTTGCATTAGAGCATTTAATTCTGTATTGCATTGCTTTTACGCTTTTGCATTTTCTTGAATCGGTCCATAAATTCTTCTGAATATTTCCTTTCCTTTCATATATGAATTATTTTACATCCATGACTTGAGTCATTGGCAGGGTCTCACAGCCATATGTTAAAATTGGCCCAATGCGTCGGTTCTTAGTCTCTGCTAATATTATTTTATTCCTAAACGTGATTTTAAGGGAGTAATAAAGGTTATTTGTTGCTGCTATCACCATCATCGTTATTAGTGTTAATAATCGCTCCCAAATATCTCAATTAGTTAATTATTTCCAAATACATTCATTAATTCTAGTATTTGCTTGTTTGTATACTCAAAGTAATTCTATAATGGCCTATTCATTCATCATCATCATCACCTTCAGCATCACCCACCACTGGTTTTAAGTCTTTGATCATCTCAGTTCTTTCTAATATTCTATACCACGTCCCTCTTAGGAGGTGTTGCATTCATAAATCGATATGGTAATTTATCCTAAATACCTATTTTGAGGCCCCCCCTAAAACAAAATGTTACAATTAACTGTTACAAAAGTGCCCTATGTGTTATTTGTGTAAACACAATAGGTAACACGAACATGAAATGCCCGCCTCGGTAAGGTAGATGGTAGCATGTCTGCCTCACATTCAAGAGGTCCCGAGTTCGAATCTCGGTCAGGGTGAGTTACCTGGATAAGATTTTACCCGGGGTTTTCCCTTATCCTTAAAGACGAATGTCAGGTAGCTCTAAGCTCCAAGGACTCCGGACTCATTTGAGCATCATTTCATCAATTTCATTCATCGTCCGATATGACTTAACGTTGAGGGAGGTAAATTACAAAAAAGAAGAAGAAAAAGAACATAAAATACCCTATAAATACCAAGGTTAATATTTAGGTTTAGCATCTTTCAAAAATGTCATATAACAAATCGTTCACCCCAAATAATTCTTTGCATGCTAAATTTTTCAAATGTTCAATTTTAAAAAAAAAAAAATACACATAATTAAGATATTTACATGAGAAAGAAAATGTATATTGAATTGTGTAAATAGCTTGTGAAGTCTTTTTCATTCCTAAGGAACTTTGTATGAGTAATTTTGTATAACTGGTAAACCATAAAGGATAGACAAAACATACTATAGATACACATAAAACGTAAATCTCTAAAATATGCAGTTTATTTCAAATCATTTTGTGGCATTAATCACTATCGAATAAATAATTTGAATCTTTATGTATATGTAAATACTTTTTATTTATCTTTCTCTAGAATTGATATTCCACAGCGAGTTTTAAAGGTTAAATCTTTCTGCTTAGGTTTGTTTACCCATGAGGTAGAGCTAAAGAGTAGCATAAATAAAGAACAAGCATTAAATGTCAAATAGTGTAAATTCTTCAAGTAACTAACCCCCTGTGTAATGCATTGGTTGTTTTGTAGTAAATCTGTACGAAAAATCTTGCATCCTTTTGCCCTGCATTATTCTTGCAGAAATACATACACACGTCAACTAATCCGGCACTTCTCTGACAAGTTGTACTACAACAAATCCTTTTTAATACATTCTCTCTACAGAAACAAACCTGCTACGATGTCTTCCTCTGAGCGCATGCGCGTCACATTTCTCTCCGCTAGATGGCATTGTTCAATTTGTCTCTCAGCGTTATAGTCGTTCCTTGCGTTTGCAGTTAGGTGGTGCCATAGGTGATACTTATTTTGTAATTCGAGGAATGGGGACTATCTGGCAGCGTTTGTTCTGCATTATAGGTACACCATAGGTTTGAACATACAAAAACATAATACTACTTCTGTAAAATAACTAAGTCACCAAACTGTAAGCTCCTATAACCTTTCTGTGCATTATTTTAATGTGCATTTTAAAGCAGTATGTTATTATTTCAACACTGCATTTTCAGAAGACCTTAAAAATGAGTCGATATTTTGTTTTTGATCATTACATACGCTTCTCTCATGACCTAAACTATTAGCACTGGTCTATATACTAAGTGTCTGCGTCAACGGGCAGCAAAAGGAGCAGTACGCTGACCCACAAAGAGCAAAGCAGAAGCCACGTGTATAAGAAGCTGGAGGTTTGTGCTAGGATTCTAAGAGTGTTGAAAGTTGAAACCTAAATCATGCACGGATCATTAGTGCATTAGCTTCATAATAACCGGTTGGGTTAACACCTTCAATGGGATGCGTGAACTGCCGAAAGATTATACACGTCTTTGGAGCGCAGGCAATTTAAAGCTGTAATTACTGACCCTCGTTTCCGTTACTCTCATAACGAACTAGCAGAGAGAGGTTTGAACCCTTAGCCTCCATATGTGATAGGATCAACACCAGGTGGAAATGAAAGTTGAAAGTTCTGTTTACTAATAACAGCGTGCATAGAGTCCTGCACTTTGGAAGCACTTAAGATAAATTAACCTTGCCTTCAAATTACGACAGTATCGCCAAGATATCATAAAATCCCCTATTTCATACAGAGATCGATTACGGTGTTCATAGGTTATACAATCAGGGAAGATATATCAACTCTCATTTTATGCAATTCGACATACTCTACGTCCATTAAATTAACCATATTGGAAATAGAGCTCACCTCATGTTCATTTCTTGAACGACCTTGAAATAAATAAGACATATGGTGCATTATGTGAAGGTAGTTAAATGTAGAGTAGAAATGTAACCATATGTCGAGAAAGTAGTTCAGTTGACTGTCTCTTGAGAATACGCTATGATGAATCACAGTCTCTATTCCATAAATAACTTTATTAGTTTACCATTCATTGAACAAAAAATTAATTTGGATTTCCAGAAACAGCTCCAAGATCTTAAGAGTTGTTTTCCAAGATGAACTCTGCCCGCAGCTTTCCTAATCTGCGGCTGTAAGTGCTGATTTTACTTACAAAGTATTTATCATGTGCATTCTCCATCACTGTTGTGAATGAGAGCATAACTGTTCTAAAGGCTTGGATTTGAAGGCAGATTTTATTTCAAAATGTAGGATATGAAACATCCAAAGAAATATGAAGAGAAGAGAAATATTTTGAATGCGAAAAATGAACGAAGAAGGCTATATGATCAGTTAAAGACAAATATAGGTATATGGAGCATAAGTATGTATACGAATTTAAGGGTATGATCTAAACTACAATCTACACATATAGATTTCTTAAGAAGATCTGCCTAGATAAAATAAAAAAGAATAAAATAAAGCATGAATAAATAAGGTTCCAAGGGGGATCATGCAACTTCAATAATTCGTTGTATTCATTGTGAACAATTAAGTTACTATAGGAGTCCATGGAGGATAAAAGACTACCTTAAATAAATACCAGCAGGAAAATGAAAACGAGTAAGATCAAAGGTTACAAGAATGGAATATGTACGCATGTGGAAGCACTGGACGGTGCAAGGAAGCAACTAGTCTTGATGGGATTCCTACAGAATTTCTGAAATAATGATGCAGGGACATATAGCTAAGAAATTAGCAGATCTGCCTAATTCAGTTAAACAGAAGGGATATGTATGTAATAGAGCAAATATGCAACCAATTTATAATGCAAAAGACAGGAAGTGGTCCAAACCAAAGAGCTATTGTGTGATTACACTACTATATGATGTACGAAAAATCTTTACTAGAATTTTGTCAAAAAACCAAAAAGAATTGGATAGAAGAAAATAATATTCTTTTGAAATTCCAAATGGGTTTTGGAACTGGAAGGAGGACTGTGAATAATATTCTTATAATAAAAACATAAGTAGTTAAAAACCTCAAGAGAAAAATAGGAAAATTAATAATAGCATTTACTAGCGTATAACAAGGTGGAGCATCAGGTTAAAATTTTGATAGCCACATACAAGGAAAAACACTTTCTGTAGGTATGAGGGAGGAGGACGGAGGCAGAAAACACAAAGGAATGGTTTAAGGCAATGACGTATATTAAGTCCAATAATTATTTATTTATTCGTTTAATTTATTAGAGATAATGAACAACAGCAGTTTACGCCTGTAATAAACAATATCGCAATATCCGAACTAGCATTTGCGTACGATCTGATAATAGGATCAATTACTGTGAATGACCTGAATAAATGTGAATGAAATAAATATATAATAAATATATAGAAGATAGACAAATACCATAAAGAATGAAATCTCGGTGAATCAGGAAAAACAGATATAGTGGGAGCAAAATTGAGAAAGCATGGAATGTGGAAGAAGGAGGCGAAAATGATTTTCTTAGGTGTCAAAATAGAGGAGTGAGAAATTAGCATCGACAGAAGAAAAAGAAGCCAGATCAGCAATCAGAAGTCGCAAGAACAGAATGTCGTACATCGAAATTAAGTGGTTGGAGAAAATTTATAATATGGTGATGAGACTTAAATGTTCATATGGAACACAAATATGGGGACTAAATGGTGGAAGAGGTCCATTTCTATGGTCCACAGGATGTTTTGTAGTGAAATATTGGTGCTACAACCAAGTCCGGTGACAAAAGTAGAGTGCAGATGGAAATGGGTGATGTGTCGAAGAAGGGTACAATTATGGAAAGAGCTCTGACACATTCCTTTAGAATCCTGAATTTAAATAACAATAATGTGTTAAGACAATGTGTAGAGTACCCGGAAAAGAATCTTAGGAACATTGGTCTAGTAGCATACAAAATAACTTGGAGGGGATGGAGAAATAATGGAGGAGAGGAGAGAATGACCATAAAAACTTTGGAAAATAATAAGAAAAAGAGTTGAAGACAGAAGTCCAAAACAATTTTGGTGGGATAGTGAGAGAAACACGAGAAATGGAGGATTACGTTGATAAGATAAATAACTAGCAAAGGGAGGGAATAATGTGGTTAAGAACTGCTATTTGGAGACTAAAAAAAAGCAAAGTCATCCCACAAAATCAGTGTGCCATTTGTGGAGGGAGAGAAGATGTGGAACATATAGTAGGTGCATATGTGAAGGTTAAGGAATACATTTATGGAGCAGAAATGAACCAAGGAGGATAGAAAGGTAGTATTAAGGGGAATTTTTAAAAACGACGGCGGGAGCTTACGTCAGTTTGTAAGAAAAAATGGAATTGGTCTCTGCATATGGAATCAGAGTAAACATAGCTTTCTGTCAGCTATTAATGGTTTTTGATACTTAGAGAGAATTATAAAATGTCTGTAGAAGTAATTAAGTATGTCGGGCAAAAGCTTGGGCTGAAATGTCCTGTTACACTCGAGTATTTATTAGCTTGACACAAATAAACAAATAAATATAACCAAAGAAAACTATAAAAAATGTGGTAGGTAGATGGAAATAGAAGACGGCAGGGAAACATTGGGAAGAGTAATTTGGCCACAAAGCAAAGGGGTATTTCTATTACAGCCCGAAACACCAGTTAGTGAGAGATGCGTGCTAATTTAAATAAACTTCGGTTCACTGCCAATTCTTGCATGAGCTGTGGCATGCATATAGAATGGTACACTGAACTACCGGACGATAAACAAGAGTGCTAAGTGCGAAGATCGCTCGAAAGAAGAATGTTAATAACAAAGGGCTGTAATTGATTCCTCATTCTAATTTAACATTCCGTCTTTGCTAATCAAGTAACACTCAATGATGCACAGCATTAGTACGGTTGTCGAATCCAATTGGATTCCTAGCACGCAAACTTAACTGCCATGTCACGCAACAGGCATGTAATTGAATTCACCAATTGCATTTCCTTAATTACTCCCATTATATTCAACTTTTAAATTACCATCTAAAAGTCCTGTAATAAAGATTTGCTGTAAAGTCAAATTAATTTCATTTGTGCCTTTAAATACTGAAAAATATAGATGCTATCTTTGTGCGAATCCATGCGGCTGCCAACTCCACTCGTTACATTTTGGAAGATCTTAACAAGCTAAAAAAGGACTTTTAAAATGCATTGTTTAATTTTCTATGCATCATACCACTTACATAAAGGCTGTACGGTATCTCAAACATTTCCTGTAAAGGGGGTACATGAAGGAAAAGACTGGAAAAACACTTTTTTACTCATTTGGTTACAAAGGGTATGTACTAATATTTAAAGGTTATTTTAGCAAGTTTTACAATAAAATACGAAATTGAAAAATGATAAGAAGGTCGATAATTTCCATTGCTCAGTTACCATGAAAAAAGTGGAATTCAGAAACCCTCTTGATGAGATTTCTTTCGAGAGTTCCCTCAACCTTAGATAAACATATCAGATAATTTTAGCAGTTCTATTTACATCCCCGAGTTCGTTTGAACAATCACACCATATTTCTATTTATGTTTTATGTAACTCAGCTGGACATTGGGAAAAAAGCGTGAGAGTACAAGGAACAGGTACAAATCTTTATTGACTACAATTAGAAACTTCAGTTGGAGGAACTTATTATCCGCTTAAAAAGAATTTGAGCAATAATAAACTATCCTGGGTGTTTTATACCTTTCTTTCACGGTTAACTTTTCTGAGCAATAAAATGCTCATCTGATCAACTATACATTCTGACTTATAACAGAGTCACCTAACTATAATCTTAAGAAGAGAAATGGTATAATTAACCTATTAAAATGTTGTGTTGCATTCTCTACCCATTCTTCAAACGATTTCTTAAAAAGATATTCTTCCATCTACTTCGTGTTAATCGAGATTGTCCTTCCTTTTAGATACAAAGAGAATAAAGGCTTAGGACCTGGTTGTTACGTCATACTTTGAAATTCCTTTCTGTTTACTTGACCAGGAGAGGAGTACGAATGACGACCTCCGTTTGTGAATGGCATATGTATTGCAGACTTCAAACAAATAGTAAGGAATATTTTAGAAATAGTCAATTCCACAAAAAAACTTATTTAACACCTGTTGTTTTAATGAGATATATATTTTTGTGTAGTAAGATGTTATTCCTTAGGGTTTTCTAGTTATGCAAAAGTCATCCAGAATGAAGAAGTCTTCGGAGGCTATTCCCAGGAAATTCCATAAAATTGAAGATGTACATTTCGTTTGACAAGAAAACATCGTTAAAAACGTTAATTAATTTTGTAAAAAAAATTCGAAAAATTGTGTATGTAAAGATTAGTTTGCGGCGGAGGATTTTGCTGAAAATCTTCGTGTCACACCCGTGGAAAACGCTGAGCTTATATACACTAAATATCTTTTGGATTTGGGAAGTCTCAAAACGTGCATCTCTGGTGAAATGGCGAAGTTGAAACTTTGGATGGAATGCAATACCTCCTCTACCTACTCTGCACATGGTAGAGAACATAAAAACAAAGATTTTTCTCGGTTTCTCGGAAGCCAGATTCTTGGTTTTATATGCACATAGATTAAATTGCACAAAAAGGAAACAAAAACAAGAAAACCTCGCCAACTAAAACAATTGCAGGTTAATTAAGCAAAAGTACAATAAATACAAACACAGTTATCGAAGTAAATAAGGCTGATATGTCGATGACTATCCGGATGACTTCATTAGGTAAATAAAAGAAATAAATCGATAGCTTGTACCATAGATGGAGAGATATCTAGCAAGCAATTTGTGTTCTAAAAGCAAAATTACATCTCTCAAGGTGAAACGTGAAAGTAATGGTTGTCATACTATTACACGTCGTGTCAAAATTAACCTTCAGGAAATTACGTGGCTGTGTGTAAACTATACTTGTTGCATCAAATTATCGTCTGCAATGTTAACATCTCAACTTTAATTGCGAGCCCTACAGACTTGGTCTATGAGAAATATGAGCAACCTCAACCTCACAAGGAACAACCATTCCTCATGTGTACAAGTCAAACGACTTTCGCCAACAGTTGTCATTTATTCTCATTATTCTCATTCTACAAATTACGTACTCCTCCAAAACCTTGTTAGTTACTACTCACCTAATAGTAAATAAGTAGGGGAAATATTACGTTCCACCCAGAATTTCGATAACGAGCCACTATGAATTTTTAAAAGCCGTTTTAGAAGAGGTCAAGATTTTTGTCCCCGCTGTGGAGAGCATAACTGGAAAACGAAAAGCTGGTTCAACAAAATCTTCTCACTCCAAACCGCCTTCCACAAGGAACGTGTTTCCTTATATCGAAAAAAATGGCTCTAACGACTTTGTTTGGAATGACATATGTTTAAGATATTTGCATGAAAATAGAATATACCTACCTATATTGAATTTTATAGGAATAGTCTCCGAAGTCATCCTCATACTGAATGACCACTGGAAAAACAGTAACACATAGACAAAATTTCAGTACACAAAATATATAAACCGAGTATGTCAATTATTTGTGTGTGACTGTGTGTATGTGTAGTTGACTATTCCCTAGGTATTCCATGTTGTTGGTTTTAATTTACGAAGGCTTATATTTCCCTTAACTGGGAAGTCGCTACTCGTTTTCTCTTTTTTCTTGTGTTTATACAAGCATGAAATTTCAAACCCATCAAATACAGAGTATCGCTTTACCTATTGTATTCTTAAATGCGTAATAGTGAACTGAAACTTTATCTGGTTTAACGAATACAGCTAGAACAATAAATATTTAAAATCAATAATTCGTATAAAAAGGAGTGGCAAAACTCGTATGGATATAACACGTCAGAATTGTTTTCGATGTACTCCGTATTAAACATGATGAAAGCTTGGCAGTAATGGTTTTAATACAGTGTGCGTTAAAAATATCTAATGTGTTTACTCACTGTCGATCATTTTTAAATCCCTCCTCCATAGGTATGTTCACAAAAATTTATTTTTTCTATCTACTGCGTTTCATAGAAAACTGGTTTCATTCCTAATTTCGTTGTCGGTATAAGATATGTTGGATACAATAATCAAATCTTTAACATCTAGAACATTATAGGTAGGTACGTATACATTTACTATTTCCACCGCCACAAGAAACAATGGTATCGTGACCAATACTTGAACAATTTTAATGTACTAGGGAAGCAATAGTAGAAGCGAATATATCAGAAATGTTTAATGCCTCAAAAATGTATCTCACCGTAAATTTCTTTAACGACGCAGATTTTTGAAACGTTTTTGTCTAGTATTTCTTAATAATTTAGATCTGAAATGACAGTATAGAAAATTGACTTACAATGAAGACGACTTCACTGGATTTTTGTAGAAAATGCAAGACCTAGGTACATTTTGTTAGTCATGCAAATATCTTAAAACCTATTTAGCGAAAACCTTAGGAAACGTTTCAGAAAGAAAAAGGAAAGAAACTTTTTCGTTCAACTGTAGTTTGGGGTGAATGGATTTTCTTGAAAGACTTTGGAGGACTTAAATTCTAAGACTGGTATTTATCCAATTTTTCATGGCTGAGTTATGCTCCTCACACACACACACACACACACACACACACACACACACACACACACACACACACACACACACACACACACATCACTACCACATATTTTCCAGAAATGCTCATTTTGGATTAAGGAAGTTTCATAACATGTATTTTCAGTTTCAAAAAGATCTTTGGCTTCCTTGGTTTTAAATGATCTTCATGAAATAACTACACGTCTATCTCTATTTCTCCCTTTCTCTCCCTCTCTCTCTCAGTAAAATTAAGAGTAGGTATACCAGAAAAATAAAATTTATCAAATATAATACAACTGACCATTAAGTAAACTCATTAAATATGAGTTCACACAGTGATGAAAACTGTTGAGCATGAGCCCTCGCTGCTTGCGTAGATGGTAGCGTGTCTGCCTCGCGTTCAAGAGGTCCCGAGTTCGAATCTCGGTTAGGGTGAGTTACCTGAATAAGGTTTCTTCCAGGGTTTTCCCTTATCCTGAAGGGTGAATGTCAGATAACTCTAATCTCCATGGACGCCGGACTCATTTGAGCTTTATTTCACCCAGTTCATTCATCGTCCGATATGACGTAAAGTTGGAGGACGTAAATTACCCCAAATAAACCTCGCTACTTACGGGTACTTTTAAATTAGAGAGTGCTTCGAAAATCACAACAATACTTTCTTTTTAACTTACGCATTCCTATTATTTGGATATACAGTTTTTTGGACATACACTAACATGGATAATTATTTCAATTTATCTTATTAAAATGACCAACATTACGTTTTTAGCAACAAAAAGAAAATCACGAGAAATCATGATATTTACTTTTATCTACAGCCCAACACTTTAGTGGGTTATATAGATGGTTGTTAACCATTTCGATTTTAGTTTTATATCCTACTTTCTTCATTCTTGAAAACAATTTGTTTAAATACTAGGCATTTCCAAACAGGTACATTCTCCTTAAGGGAAAAAAAAAGAAAGAAATACCTGTTTTCAACAAAAATTTTGAAAACCAACGAGAACAATTCAGTAGATTGAAATCAAATACACACCAAGTTGAATTTGTAAAAATGTTATATGCAAAGAAAGCGACATTAAGTTCAAGAGGTTTCTAAAAACCATTAAAGATATTGAAGTCAATATTATATACACTTTGGAAAGCATTCCCACGTTGCAACAATAAATATAAAGGGAGAATTAGGGTTTAAGGTCATAAAAATGTAAAAGTTGTTTACTGGATTTGGGATGCAAATTTTGAGTAGTTAAGTCCCTTGCCTAAGGCCAGCAAATCTTACCAATTCGCCAACAAAAAGAGGTTAAGTTATTATCTATCCTTCTGCCAAACATCTCTTCAATGTAAAATGGTTTAAAACAAAGAGTATTGTGACACTTTTAAGATACATTTTAATGTTTTCGCTAAATATCGGACTCAGGAGTCACAATAATTATTTTTACACCCGAAATACGAGAGAAGCAACTGCCCCGCTCTTTATATTGACCTGGCACTCTACGTACTATCTACTAGAAACATGTCGACGTTTTGTTGTGCAACTTAACAATAAGAGATGGAGAACACCTTATTTTTAGTCTCTAAATATTTCAGAAAATCTAAGCATTTCTGTCCTCAGATCAAATGCAGAATATTTATTTCTTATGTTATAGGAAGATGTTTATCCTTATAATTTATATTATTATGTTTAAACTATTTTATTTGTTAGAAAACCGTTAAAGGGTTTCAATGTTAATTGTTGTTAATAAAAACTGCGTGTAAATGCTTGCAGTAGATATTACGAAAACGGGAATATGTGAAAAGGAATGGAGTAGCATATTCCGTATCCAGTCCTGTTCAAAAATGAAACTCTATTTTTCAAGAATATCTTTATAAATTACTTCAGTGGTCAATGGAAATGGCTTTGTTTTCTTATTTCTTCAACGGCGTTAATACTGATCATTACAACAGGTACTGTAATCTATTTATCTATAGCCATATCTAGTGTCTATCCACCAGAAGAAAGCGAGCGGGGTCTGAGGTGTGCTAGGGGTCTTGAAATATTAAATCCGCTCACGAAGTCATTTGTTTAGTACTAAATGTGTTCATGTGAATCACCCATGCAGCCAGATGTAATGCACTGGTTCCTCTCACGAGAATCGGCTGTAAGGAAGTATTTGACATCAACAACTATCATTTTATGAGAAAGATTAAGGCTAGAGTTTTAATTTATCAACAAGGCTTACACCTCTTAGACAATATAAACTTTTGTGCTAGCAATGCTGGGATACTGCGGCCAGTGCTGAGGTCAAACACATTTCTTACAGCCACATTCTGTTGAGAGGAACACATTAAAAGTACCTATAAAATCTGGCAACATAGGTCATTCGAAAACATCTATTCAAACTAAAAATGGAGAAAACAAATGTTTTATATATTATGAAAATACTTTTCTTGAGCGTACAAGGTATTGATATATGTAACAGTAGTACCAATTTGTAGAGTGAAATTTACCCTAAACGATGGGCTCTTTACCTCTCTATTCCAGAGTACTGGAGTTTTTTATTATTATTATTATTATTATTATTATTATTATTATTATTATTATTATTATTATTATTATTATTATTATTATTATTATTATTATTATTATTATTATTATTATTATTATTATTATTATTATTATTATTATTATTATTATTATTATTATTATTATTATTATTATTATTATTATTATTATTATTATTATTATTATTATTATTATTATTATTATTATTATTATTATTATTATTATTATTATTATTATTATTATTATTATTATTATTATTATTATTATTATTATTATTATTATTATTATTATTATTATTATTATTATTATTATTATTATTATTATTATTATTATTATTATTATTATTATCATTATCATTATCATTATCATTATCATTATCATTATCATTATCATTATCATTATCATTATCATTATCATTATCATTATCATTATCATTATCATTATCATTATCATTATCATTATCATTATCATTATCATTATCATTATCATTATCATTATCATTATCATTATCATTATCATTATCATTATCATTATCATTATCATTATCATTATCATTATCATTATCATTATTATTATCATTATCATTATCATTATCATTATTATTATTATTATTATTATTATTATTATTATTATTATTATTATTATTATTATTATTATTATTATATTTTGGGGCAATGCAGCAGCTACAGCGTAAAAGGGTAGATGCGGGACTATTGTAAACATATAAATACAAAATATGTATTGTACCTATCGCTATAAAATATCGAAATAAAATGATTTTTTTTGGCAATTGCTCCCTTTAAGATTTGATGAAAACATTTAAATGTCTTGTAGTAGCACACGCAGCTTTGAGTGGAAAAAACTTGGCTTGAGGATTGAATGATGTTTGGCCCTCGTAGCCGTGGTCGCTAGAGCGTAGGTAGGTATGTCTGTAGAGTTCCGCCACGTAGAAGGTCGCGGGTTGGAATCCCGCATTGGGCATGGGTGTTTATGTGTACAGGTATATGTGTAAAAAGTGCAGAAAACAATCAGTAATCAAATAGAAACGATAAAAAACGGTAAAATAAGGAAAAGGTATATATTTTAAAACTGATAAGTGTGCATTTTGAGTTTTCGAGGTGGTAGTAGCAATAGTAGTGGTAGTGGTAGTCAACAGCAACGAGTAAATGATTAAGGCCACAAGCAAATTTGACATTAGTTGTATGATTTAGCAGGTCTACAATTTTCTTTATAATCTGTCTCAAACTAGAACGATGATGTTGTAAACATGTGATGCCTCTATAATCACCCAGAAATTTCTCTCCACCAATAATGCTCCGTTACAGTAGGCAACTCTCTTTCTATCTTTTACCCTACTATGTTTAATAGGATCAATCTGGTTTGAAAGGTTATAATAAGCTCTTGTCTATTCTTGTGGTTTACTAGTTATACAAAACTATTAAGAATTCATTCACGATTAAGAATACTTCACTAGCTCTTCACAGAAAATTCAAGATCTTATACGTTTGATTAATCATACAAATCTGTAAACATGAGGTAATTTAATCAAAACTCTTATAGCCACTTTTGAGCAAGACAAGTACAACAAAAAAAAAAAGTGGTTGCTCTGGTGTGGAGACACTTTTTTGATAATTATCACGTCAGATTTTAGAAAGATGTTCAACCAAAACTCCAAATTTTGTGTTTATCTGTTATTTTGCTTTAGAGTTGTGCACTCAGACACATGCGCGTGTATACATATAGGTAGATAGGTATTTTTCTAAACTTGTTTTATTTTCGTTTTGGTCCCCCCCCCCCCAACTCATCCCCTGGTCAGAGAGCTCTAAAATATATTTTCGATGAAGTGAGAACATCGATCTATTGGATGGAATGTTAGATGCATGTTTTTAGAATTATATTATAAATTAGCAGCATAGAAGACATTCCAAAATAAATGGATTAGATTTAAGTAGTTTTAACTCCGTTAGAAGGCCTCAAGTGAATTTAACGACATGGTACATAAATCCATTTAATTTTTTAGCTTTGAATACTAAATAATAATTGCTAAGTTCCCCAGTAATGAATAGTACAGCCTTAAAGTAGGTCTTTCCATAGACGAAGGCGGTAAAGTCCCGCTATGTCTAACAAATTGTTCCCGCGGACTTGCTTCCCGTTCGCCGAGGCTGCTGTTTCAGCGCTCCGTAGCCTTCAACTATTTCTGGCGTGGTAGTTAATTCATCTCTCTCTCCCCCTATCATCATTTGTTGAACAAG
Organism: Mantis religiosa; assembly: GCA_030765055.1. Classification (NCBI taxonomy): domain Eukaryota; kingdom Metazoa; phylum Arthropoda; class Insecta; order Mantodea; family Mantidae; genus Mantis; species Mantis religiosa. The sequence goes on along the minus strand of CM060950.1, from coordinate 199,654,812 downwards.
GAAGCAAACACGTTTCACACTGTGCTCATTTCCATAAAGTTTGCTTTAAAATTTTGTTTGCAACATGTGTGAAGATTGGATGTTTAACTCTGATAGATCGACTCTAACGAAGAGATTATTTTGAATGCCAAAGAGAAAAGAAACACCTCAAAGTTATATTTCTAATATATATGATTCTTGCTGTTATGGTGGAAAGAAAGGTCAGTTATCAAAACGTCTGAAGAAACTTACACAAAACCCGCAACATCAAGGAGAATAATCTAGGCTCCTATAAAAATTGGACAGGTACAAGCAAAAGTTTTCAGAAACAGGTTGTTAATAATTTGAAGCAAAAAGGTCGAAACAAAAACCTTCAATATATTGTTAATTTATAATTTTATAAATATTCCAAGTATCCAGTTCGAAAGAATTTCTATTTTAAAATTATATTGTGAACATTTGGGCTTTATCAGTGTTTAATATAAATAATGTTGGTTGTTAGGCACGTTTAATTACCTTTGTGCTTTTACATTTTTTAAATCGCTGTTATGCAAATATAATTTTATCTTGGATATTTTAAACCTATTCATTTTAGACAATAGGAGTTTATTTTGTGTGCCATTTATTTCCAATAATATGTTAACCTTTAATTTTATGTATACCAAAGGGGAATTACGTGACACGTCGAATGAGCATTTTCACTTACTACAGATCTCATAACACTAGTAAAATAATATGACTTCATTACACAGCTGTTGAAAGTGAGGCCTTACTTTTCAAGTAGGAATGTTTCCAAATGATGTTGAAATTCGACTGCAATAGTCCTACGAGCAAACATAAAATAACTTAAAACATGTGTTGTCATGTACCTACTTTTTAGGTAGCTATGAATACTAAATTGTAAAGTACTCAGCTGAAGTTTTGAGTTGAAACAGCAGTACCGCCTCAGACATCCGCAATGTTGCTTGTCTTCCATAGCACCCGTATTAACAACACAATCACTTACATAAAATTACCATTGTACAATTTAAAGTAGGTTGCAGCAAATGTAAATCAACAGAATAAGTGTTACAATAATTTGAAATGACTTTTTTTGCTGATAACATTAAGAGTTCCACTTTGAATATACCCGTATAAATTTGTAGCATTTAAATGCCTTGGTTAACCTTTAAATAGAGACACGTAATCACTGAAAAAATTACTAATATTTCGATATATTGCACTTTTCTGCAAAATATTTCGAAACCTTTTCACTATAATTAATCTACTTTATACGTATTTTAGCTTGCATCATTGAAAGAAAAAAAACTATTCTACTCTTTCCTTAACTTCTTGGGTAACAATTTTATAATTATTACCTCCGCGTCTTGCAACATTTTTTCTGGTTCTGCCGAATCCATTTCTGAGTGATTCAAATAATGCGCCATTAGTTGATAGAAGGCCTCCACTTAAACGGGCTAAAAATGTAGTGTTACAGTATCAGAATTATTTGCTGGTAAGATTAGCAATTTTATAAACAAGTGATATGAAGATGTTTAGGCAAATATTGCAATAAATAATTTCCATATGTTAAAATTACCGCATAAGCTTAAGGACAAGAGTTGCGATCTGTTAGTAAGCCTAGTTCCGTGTTGAGGAAAAGCAATTAGCTCTGATTCAGTGTGGCTAAGGCAATTAGTCGCTCCGGCGAAATCAGCCAACAAGAAGTCAATTAGTTCAGGATTGGGTAGCTACCAAGAACTTAAAACTTTCAGAAAACGCAGAGTTGTAAATATGCACGAATACACATTTCTGAAATAACAACGCGTAAACAGTTCTTAGAAATTAGTAAATCCGGAGTAAAACTGATGTTTCATATAGGAATAAGAAGTTTAGATAAGGCAACGTGTGATTGTAGAAACTTTAGGGGACCGCTGATAAAAGCGCGGTATTTCCAAAATTCTTATGTTTCGTATCTTTCATATGATATCTTACAGAAGAATTTTTCTATGATTGATTTATCAGCAGTCCGTAGCACCTCAAGACCATGATCGTGTTAGTATATAATGCACGGAGATGGTAATATGACAGAACAACTGCTAGACCCGCCTCGGTAGCGTAGAGGCTTGCATGTCTGTCTCACGTTCAAGAGGTCCTGAGTTCGAATCTCGGTCAGGGTGAGTTACGGGGATAAGGGTTTTTCCGGGGTTTCCCTTATCCTAAAATACCAATGTCGGGTAACTCTAAGCTCCATCGACCCTGAGGACGTAAATTACAAAAAAGAAGAACTGCTAGTTAAAAATAATTATAAATATAACAGGCAATATTACAACAATGCCTAACACGAACTTAAAAATAGAAAAGACAAGAATGATTTCCAAAAGCGAATTTTCTCTTGAGCAGAATTATTCGACAGTATCATTGTTTAAGTCGTAGTTGCTACGGTTTATTAACTTTCAGATAAGCGCCATAAATATGAGCTTAATTTTTGTTTAATTCAAAGAATAGAATTTCTGTGAATATCAAATCAGTTCGGAAATATTTGCATCCTTGAGGGGGTCCTTCATATAATTCCATTTATTAAAATTTCTATAAGATTCTAGAAGAGAAATATTAAAAATTATAATTTTTAATAAAAAGCACTTAAAATAATATCTAGAACAATTAAAATGGCTCATATGATAATTTAAAGTAACACCTCAATAAAGAAATTGTCATTAAGTGTTTTATTGGAAATAAAATGTTTAATATAAAAGTATAATTTACGTAATCCGTTATGAAGGAGATAAAATTGCTACGCTAAAACGGGAGGTTTTGTGCTGGTTCTAATCACATTATATCGATTATCTAAAACTTATTGCAAAGAAGCTTTGAACTTAGTGATGAACTGATGATAAATTTTCAGATATTCATTCTTGTGTGTAATTAGATAATAATAAATGGCTTATGTGTGGAATAACCTTTGATAACTGCATTGTAGGAACATAAATGAGAAAAACATATTAAGGTGCGCCGATGCCAAAATATTTAGTTAACTCTTTTAATAGACACCGTTAACAAATAATGTTCCTAAACATTATTCCATTTTCCTAAACAAACTAGCTTTTTCCTAAGCTTTTAGCCGTGTTTATTAACAGTCCACTACCTATTTAACTTCTGTCAATGAAAATATTTATTAACCTTCCGTGTTTTCGCAACTGTTTGAAATTGGGCATTCAACCGTCGCTTTTATTTACCAAAGTGGATTTAAATAAGAATATAGACGCAGTTTCCATTATTCTAAAACGTAGTGTGACTATCTTCAATAGTTTTGCGAAAACAGCTCACTTATATAAAAATGTCATTCAGGAAAAGCTCTTCCAAGCAGAACTAGAGAAAAAGCTTGCATATATTACAAAGAAAGAAACTACATGGCTTAAGAGCATAGAACTGCCATTTTCAATAGTAGTACCAATTTTAGGAGGGATTTTTCTTTAAAAGATAAGATAAAGTTACCACTCTGCCCCAGAGTGTTTAGAAGCTATTTTTTGTTTTTAAAGTGGTACATAATTCAAAGTAGTTTGAGATGTATCATCACTTTTTAAAAAAATGTATTTAGATACCTATAGGTACTGTACCCACAATGATAAAATATATAATAAATGAAATAAAAAGTTCCAAATTAATAAGACGAGAAAGCTAAAAGGGTCATTTTGGATCCATGTTTGCCAATTAGTCTACCCCTAAACGGAGCGGTGAAAAAAGATACCTAGATCGTCTTCACCCCACCATATGAGTAAAAAGTATTATGGTTAAACCCCGGATCTTCTACAGTAGAAAGATCTGCGGAGAGCTGTTTGGAATTCTAATTCCCCATTGGCATCTGTTCGCAGATCTACCGTGGCTATTCGACGTTGATTTATCACAATTTTCTCTTCGTCTCTTAAAATCAACCGTAAATCATATTCTCCAATCTCGAAACATATTTTTCTCAGTCTCCCTACTTATTTTGCGAAATTGCTCTGCGTATTAGCATTCAATAAATTCTACATTACCTATCATTTTTCTTAGCACCAAACAGCATCCCTTCACAATCCTCAGAAAAATTCGTAGCTGGAACTGCACGTCACTTTTATATAAGTTTATCTCTAAATCTATATTTTAAAGAGTATAAAATAACACAGCATTAAAACATAAAATTATATTAGTTTTCTACGCTTAGGGATCTGATGAATATGAAGCATAACATTCGATCCAAACAATTGGGCATCAAGATATCACCGAAAATACACCTTTTATAAGCTGAATCCAAATAAATGAAAAGCGCACTATTAGAACACGCGCGTTATTCAGTGTGAGAGAGAGAGTAGAGAGCATGCGTCATAGCTGTTAAAACGAAACACGTCAATTTTCACACTTAAGTCAATCATCTTTTAAGGAGGCAAGGCAATTATTTTCATAAAATGCTCACGCCTCCTTCCACCCTATAGTATATGAAAATATGAATAAAATAGAGCTATTACATTATACCTAGGTATATAATATGTATAGGTTGTGAATATACCTATATATACATATATATGTATGAATATAATATATATGAATATCATACATTTATATATATACACATGAATATTTTTGTTAAGGTGAAAAGCTGACGTTTTGAAATGAAATAAAATGTACCTATGTCCATTTTTCTTGTAAATATGTTTAGGCTTCATATGACATATTCCTTATATTACCTATAGGTAGGTACATCATCGGACTATCCGCTTTCCTCTTCTTCTTCATTTCATTTTTCTTCTTAAAGTTTACAACAGTTTCAGACATTTATTGCCCATTTCTATAAACCCTTCTTACATCAATACGTAAAGAGCATTCATCTGAACATGATTCTGATAGTTCGAGAATTATCAAAGGATTTTCCCCTTCGTTTACACCAATATTAAATAATTTAATTAAATAATTGTTTGTTAATTGATTTTTGTGTGCCGTAGAGTAGAGAAGGCAAAGAATATATTCTGTGAGTGAGCAGTTACTTATGTACTCCGACCACGTGAATTTCATGCAGAAATTTAACGTTTTCACGAATTCAGCAACGCTCGAGGGAGAATGATAGAAGTCTTTTAGATTTTGGAAGACCAAGAGAGGTACGAAGCACTGACCGTGAAGAACGAGTTCTTCGTGGTGTTCATTAGAGACCACAAGACGTATTGCGTTAAGGGAAGGTGTTCACATAATTATCTGGAGAATTTGGCATGCAAAGCTTCTGTACCCGTATCGCCTTCACCGGGGGCAAGATTAAATGTGGCAGACTGTGAGTCAATATGAACTTCCTCTTACAGAATTATGCTACATTCATAAATTTCTTATCATGGAGCTTTCTCACTGATAAGGCTGCAACGGTAGGTAGGTATCTATCATTAGTTTTCATAATACTCATAAGGAGACTTATGAAGTACGACAAATACAGAGATTCTGTCTACACGTTTGGGTTGAACTTATTCATAATCCCCTTATTGGTCCCAATTTCTTTCCTCTGCATCGTTGCTCTACATACATATATCAGAAATGAGTTGCATCATTTAATTGTTGATTGCCTCTGAACTTCATTTAACGAATGTGGTTTTTACACGATGGTGTGCCAGCTCAATCCAGTCTGATGGCATGCAATTTTTTTAATGATAAATCTCCGCATATAGGAGGGATTTGGTCGAGAAGGGATTTGCTGAATTGTCTGCTCGGTTTTCTGATTTACATTTAATTAATTTCTTCGTCTGGGAAACTTAAATACAAGCTTACAATTGTAGCGGATGAACAGAGATCCTATCCATACTGGACTTGACCGAATACAAAACATTCCAGGAATTTGCAGAGAACTCGTTAGCTCGCCTAAGTCAAGCATCAAAATAGTAGGAAGCTATTTCGAGCAATTTTTGTTACCTTCAATTTTGTCTTGCAACTCAGTAATAAATTATTATCAGACCCATGTTATCATCATAATCATCATCATTATCATATTATTATTATTGTTATTATTATTCTGTTTTGATGAATATAAGGCTTCCCCGAAAGGTTTGACACCAATAAAAGTACACTCATACCTACTATAAAATCGGTCTACAAATACCCATGAGTTTCTCTTCCATCCACCAGGAGCTTAAGGGCGTTTCGTTAAAGTTTCTGTGTTTATTCCTGTCTCTTCTCCCATATGCTTACAACAGGATCATTCTAGTTTGAAACAGTTATACCGCAAAGCAGATTCCAACCACCTGAAGTGGAATTTACCCTAGTAAATAACACACCAGAACATACTTATGCGCTATGTTATTGTGTGTTTTATGTGTTTGTTCATCGTTTGTTCTCTGGTAGCCATCTTGTCGGCATGGAATTGAGATATCGTGGGTCGGAATGGCGAAAGATCCTTTTAAACTTCATAGTTAGAATTATTGTAAGAAGGATACTTTAAAAGGTGGTGAAACAGTGAAAGCATGTCATATTCAGTTTCCAAGAGCTATAGTGCAGTGATACCTACAAAGCATTAGGTATCTTGAACGTCCATCAAAAGTAATTCGCGCAGGAACTAAGCACAGCATCCATAGTAATTATAAATTTTTCTCTCAATGATATTGCCTCTTGCGAAAGAATAAGTGTATAAATCGAAGGAAATAGTGTGCACAACTAGAACGCTATGAGGACACAGTACCACATAAATTGGAAACTATAGATTTGAAACCACCAAAACAATTTAATTTTACTCTGTGCTGTGAAAGAAATGGGAATTGCAAGTAGTTCTTGCGAGTCCTAAATCTGACCAAAATTGTCACACTCCTCAATTTCCTGTTTAACATATATTTATGTTTTTGTATTTTTGGAATTTACCTGTGATGTTAACTTACTATCGGGGCGGTTGGATTTGGGTGGATGAAGAATTTTCAGGAATACCTAAATGAAAGTAATTGCATTCGCTCTATTAACATTGTCGACGATATATGAAACAGCTTCTAATTTTGCTTACTTATTTTCTAAATGAGGTATCCATTCAGCCATTGCAGTTTTTGCACACTTAAATTTTCACTACATAAATATAAATTTCAGATCGAGAAAAAATTAAGCGTAATCCGAGTGTGATGTGATTCAGACACAGGAGATACTTTTGTCTGTTACTCACTTTCCGCCGTTGCCAGTTTCACATAAAACGAACGCATTGCGTTCCTCAGAGGGTCCCCCCCCCCCTGTGAATGATTTCAAGTTGAGCATAAAATGCTTAGTTACAACATATGGAAACAATATTAAAAATCTAGCCGTAGCAACGAGATTTTACGATTTAAAAAATAAAAAGAAACTCACAAACTTTCAATTTGATTAGAGTAGACAAACATTAACAGTTAGCTGTAAAGACTTCACCAAATGTGCAGAAAGTTCTCATCAGTAGACCTCATTTCATAAGATAGACATTAATTCTACCTCGGACCACAATTTATAGTCCATTTTCTAGGATAACGTTTCAGAAATCTTCCTGAGGAAGGAACAAGCTGATTTTACATTGTTAAGCCATAGGTGCCATTATGAATTATGCTTCTCTTGTGGCTGAATCGAGATATATGAAGATCATGCATTTCTGTATGAAATTGTATGAAGAATTGTTGGATAAACGTGGCATTTTAATTTCAGTACTTAAATAAATAAATAAATAAATAAATAAATAAATAAATAAATAAATAAATAAATAAATAAATAAATAAATAAATAAATAAATAAATAAATAAATAAATAAATAAATAAATAAATAAATAAATAAATAAATAAATAAATAAATAAATAAATAAATAAATAAATAAATAAATAAATAAATAAATAAATAAATAAATAAATAAATAAATAAATAAATAAATAAATAAATAAATAAATAAATAAATAAATAAATAAATAAATAAATAAATAAATAAATAAATAAATAAATAAATAAATAAATAAATAAATAAATAAATAGCCAATCAATCCCTAAAGGGCAAAGACCTTCTGTTAGTGCAGGGAGCTGCTTATTTTAGAATAATTTAAATACGTTTTCAGCGCGTCTAGTGGCCGAAATAATTATAAAATTCATTCTTAATTGTCATTTGTATATTAATTTATATAAGAACAAGTTTTCGCCTGAATATTATGGTTTCCAATATATTCGTGACGAGCTTTCGGCCATTTCTTACTGCATCGCCGTTATCAATATAGACTTAATGTGTTCCTTTAAGAGGAAACAACAACAGTAAGGGTAAAATAGAAATAATGGACAACTATAGTCCTGCGTGTGTAGGTAGGTGTACAGATAGAGCAAGGTGAGGTAGGAGTAGGTATGTTAGGACTTGTGGCCTACTTTTTAGACAGAAGTAAGACGACCGTTGTACTGAAATATTAATCATTTCACAAGATAGAACGTGTATGTCTTTAATTGTCGATGAAATTACCTGTAAGTTATGAGGTGTGCAGAGGACATCGTCCAATATAATTTTCTCACACATTTCTTTAAAGGTTTGTCTAATATTTACCAGAAAATATATTCACAAAAAAGTTAAAAACATTTTTAGAAATTAACACTAATTTTAAAAGTGACTATTTACAACTTTAGGTATGTTTTCTATCCCAATTAAGTTCTCGGTGATTCCATTATCCTGTAAAATTAGGATTGGAATTAAAATAAGATGACAGAGGGCACTGTACTTAAGAAAATAAATTTCATATCTGATGCACTGCACTCACATAACTTTTCCTACTCACTCTTGTAGAAATTATTCTTACAAACGATTATTTATTTATCTCCTTCATATTAATTGAGCTAGATGTCTGTAGAAATAGTTTTATTAAGTATTTCCTTGCATATAAAATGGGAATATAGGAATACAGTAGCCTTAAGCGGTAATGAAATTTTTAAAAGCAAGTAGCTCTGTGATGACTTCACTCTAATTTCATAACCAGGAAGGGAGAAAATAACGAGTTCTCATTTAAAAAATGTATAAGCATTGGAAAACGCAAAGAATAACCAAGAATATCTTAGAAATGGTTCATTCAACAAAAACGTAGGCAGGTACGTGACGTAAGTTGTGTTCTAACGAGATCTGCATTTTATGTGTCGGTAGTAAGAGTTTGTCTTTTACGATTTACCAGTGAAGTATGCAAAAGACATATCTACAGAATGATAAGCACTTAAGAGGCTATTCGAAGGAAATTCAAGATATATATTCCATATGTCCTAAAATATTTTAAATGTTTAGTAATTTAATCTAAAACGTTAGAGCAATTTTTCAGAAAATCTTTGAAACATTATGAAGCCAAGGGTAATTTGGAACAAAGAGATTTTTTGGAAGATATTTATGTGACATCCTTGAAGGATGCAGAACTTGACAAGTTTGGTATTTAACCGAGTTACGCTGTTCAAGGACAGTAAAACACACAGAAACTCACGTACATTGTTATGTTCAGTAATAAAATTGTCGAGAACAGCGTAGGGACGCTTTTAAATGCTGTTAAAAGGCTGGCGGTTCCCGTAGCCACGCCTCCTAAAACGTGTGGTGCTTATTACAGATTTGTCTGGACGATATAAAACAGACAACCCAAAGGACAGGAAATACTGGCAATGGGGTAAATGAGCAATACCGAAATCCGTATACCTAACACTACAGTAGGTAAGTATATTTTTGTACGGAAAACTGTGTACAATTTATTAATTAAAAAATATATTTTTGAATCTCATATATTTGGCATTTGCTCTTAGATTAAAAACAGTAGTTCAATAAGTAATATATCAGAAGTTTTGGATCAGTTTTGTCTAGTTGTGTCCCACAGTACCCATACGTAATTTACTTGCATCGGAGTCAAAAAAGAGCCAATAATTATTTTGCAACTTAGTTAAATGAACCAGTTCATGACACAGGTATAAAACTGTACTCAATTACCGCCATTTACTGCCAGTTAAGGCTTGAAAAGTCTATTCAGCCCATTAATATAATTTAATGATTTGCCAAATACTTATTACCTATATGTGAATGTGTAAATCTTCTATACCTACTTCCTAAGAAATTCATACCTATTACCTCTAAGTCAAAATGACAAAACCCGTTATGACAATAAGCAAGTATCGATATAAATAAATGTTGTAAAAGCTAGTTTTTAGGTGACTTACAGCAAAACATAAATTGAGAATGAAATTTTGCGGATTTATAACGAATTAAAAATTCTACTGATCAACGAATATGTAGGTATGTAAACAGAATCGAAAAGATGCATAACCCTGGTAAGGAGCTCAAATTAACAGAAATAGGTAAATGTCACTTTAAAACCAAACCATTTTTTAACGTTTCTTACACAATTAGATGGCACAACATTATTTTCTAATTATTATCAACAACAATGAAACGGAATTAGAATGGCATCGCAACTAAGGTGTCCCACAGCAGTAAGCCCTTAAGCAAGATGATAGAGGTTATAAAGACAAACTAATGTTGTTTCTACCTGTAACTACTGAAACCCTTAAATAGAATTCACGGCACCAGCATTAAAATGAATTCTAGCAGGTGTGTTTCATATTGCGTGTACAACAACCCGAATCAAATAGAGCAGAGCATTTCAGTCCAATAACACCTCGGAAAAGAAAATTAGGGAACAAAGATAAATTGAAATATATAGAAATAACATACCTACAGAAAACGTAAGTAGATTAGTAGATTTAGAATTCTCGTAGTTTAATGATGCAGTTGGCTACCACTTTTGTTTCTTGTGATGGAAATTATCTACATGTAGAACATTAAACGGAAAATGAAATGAAATGTGTCGTGTTTAACGCCCGCTTTTACTACATACGGCACCGCAGGCGATGACACTGATGATACATGAAATGAAGATGGACCACCGGTGGAATGAGATGGCGGGGGAAACCGGAGATCCCGGAGAAAACCCGCCCAGCGCCGTGTTGTCCACCACAAATCTCACTTTGCGGTCGCCTGGGATCGAACCCGGGCCGCCTTGGTGAGAGCCAAGCGGTCTAACCACTGAGCCACGGCACGGCCGCACATCAAACGGAGGTCCTGTATCGATTAATGTAATTTCATATTACTTGAATGACTCCAAAATGGATTCTTCCAATGAATTCAACTGTTTCTAATCCAATGTACACTTACGGTCATCAAAGGAATAGTAATAATATAATTAATAATGATAATAATAATAATAATAATAATAATAATAATAATAATAATAATAATAATAATAATAATAATAATAATAATAATAATAATAACAATAACAATAACAATAACAATAACAATAACAATAACAACAACAACAACAACAACAACAACAATAACAATAACAATAACAATAACAATAACAATAACAATAACAATAACAATAATAATAATAATAATAATAATAATAATAATAATAATAATAATAATAATAATAATAATAATAATAATAATAATAATAATAATAATAATAATAATAATAATAATAATAATAATAATAATAATAATAATAATAATAATAATAATAATAATAATAATAATAATAATAATAATAATAATAATAATAATAATAATAATAATAATAATAATAATAATAATAATAATAATAATAATAATAATAATAATAATAGGTTAAATAAAACTTATTTTGTAGTAAATTATTGTTTCACTTATTCTGTTGATTCATTTTTGCCACAGCCTTGTTTACGGGCATTATAGAATGTTAGGTTGTGTAAGTAAGCTTATTGTTAGCACCAGTGGTATGAGGTCAAACAATGACTAAGGCTAAATAACAATAGACTATAGCTATCATTGTGCATGTCTGATAGATATTACTATTTCTACACAAATTCCAGCTGGGTACTTTATAATTTAATATTCTGGGCCGTTAAAATGACATCTCATGTTAAAAGTGACTTTATTTTGCTCATAGGATTTTCTTTCATAAAATAAAGCTCCACTTTTAAGACATGTGTCATAAATAGGTAACAAGAAAGCCCTTGTATTGATAACTTTTGGAGGTGTTTAGTCAAAGCCTGGCCAACTATCCCTGTCGTGTATGTAGGTATGTACTTTACAAAATGTTTGCACCAAACCAGCGCTAATATTATGAGTAAACCACGAAAAGGAATGACTTTACTAGAATACTCAATAAACACTGCCAAAAATAACTTCGCAGAGCTATTTCACGTGGCTTTAAGCAACAGTGAAATAGAACGGTAGTAGAGTGTGGTTTTACAACCAAAAAAGAATTTTGATCTAAAACCTACAGTACAATATAGTGAATCTACGAAGGATTCCTGTTTAAACAGTTCTAGCAGTCAAATTAATGGGGAGAAACACTCAGAAACACATGCGATATTACCTACAGTTTACATGTTCTGGTACTTTCCCCCCAAAGTTTTCATTTTATTAGTTTTAGAATATTTATTTTTTAAAATGGCATCAATGTTCAATACCTAGTTTATGTCTGAACTTTACAAAGTTACTTTACATGCATTTAGTAGTGGATTCTCACGTAACACCTAATCATGTTATCGATAAAGGATTCAAAGTCATGGAGAGGTAGATCTATGAAGTTGTAGGTAAAAACTGAACGGTTTGTCCTAAACTTGTATCTAGGTATAACGACCAAATAAAGATAAAAAACTAATAAAAATATGTAGGTATAACTTATCATTGAGACGTGACCCTTAATTATTTGATACATAACACATTCTCTCACGTTACAGGTATTAAGTGACTGACTTAAGAAGTCTATTCTGAACTTTTAAGACAGCAGAGAGAAATTCAAAAGACTGCTTGTTGAAAATATCGGGAAGGAAGCAATTTGAATTGTGTCCGAAATGTATATATCTACCTGGAATCTATAATTATAAATAACAAATTCCATCTCACATTAGATTCTCCCGTTTTATGAGACAATTCAATAATTTATGATCAAAATATCCTTCGTCACAGACTTCTACCCACTCAAAAATTGTCCAACACGATAAAGCTTTCATCTAATATTAATTCCACTGAAATGTTATCTATATGTAAGTAGGTATATCCCCAAAACTAAACAATTAATATTCACTGTGATATACATTTCTGTTTTGGGAAGGATATTTACATTATTGCTTTTAAAGCAACAAGTAAACTCAAAAGAAATATTTCAGCTTTACAAGGATAAATGTTAAAAGTTACTTTCGTTTGCAGTCAAGCAAATAAAATAAAATTGTATGACGCTTCTGCGCACTGTGATCTGATATGTGGTATAGATATTTTAAAAACAGACGTTAGCGTGCCCTATGTGAACTTTTGCCATAGGACAAACAACAATTGTTATACTCAGTATCTTCAAAACTGAAAATTCCGGAGTAATTTAACTCCAGGTAGGTATCCGTTAAAATGTAGGTAATTGCAAATCTTTAAGGATGTCAATGGTATCATAAATGATATTATCTAGGTACCTAATTATGCAGCATGCTTTGTGTCTTATGTTTTCTCTAACATCTGCTAAAGCAAATAAGGACATTTTGTTTACAGCACTGAAAATTATTTTTTCACTAAAAAGTAGGGGAAGTATGTAAATATTTGTTTAAAAATAAACATTTTGACATGAAATGATGGTAAGCCATTCCTAACCGGCCATTTCCTAGGAATATCTAGAAAGAAAGAATTGCCGCTATTTCAAAATTATGGCTTGAAACCAACAATATTTTGGTACCCTAAAACGTTCCTAGTTCATGCATCATAGATCATAAGTGCATTAAGGTTATGGGCAAAACACATCTTGAGATTTGAATACAAACTTTAGAAATGACTTCGGTTTTATATGGAGAAAGTAAGGCAGAAAATTATGGTTACAGATGTAGGCTTGTGGCAAATTGAGAAGCAGAAAAACAATAGTTATGAAAAATTAGATATAAATATTACATTAAATGGGTAAAACGGACAAACTGTTATGAATTTCACGAACTAATCTTACATTTTCAGGAACGGGGAGGTTAAGAGCTTGTCGACGGGTATACTTGCAGTGGAAAAATGTAACACGATCACATACTGTAAAATTGGTGATACAAAAATAAACAAACAGAAACCCTTCTAGATGTTTAAAATATTTCGAGTTGTATTTTGTATTAACACCGGCAACCAAAACAGACATCGTAATTAAATGATAAATGGCTAATCAATTCTGATATGAAAATTTGCACGGGAAAGTATGGGTATATATAAAGTAAAATAAATATAAACATATATACTGACATGTAATTCTGTTTAAAGTAATATATTTAAACTAATAGCAAACTAAACATAAATATGAAATATCCAGAAAACACAATAGCACTTGAGATTGTTGAAATTTAATAACAGCAGACGTACGCGAGCCTAAAGGCGAATGGTGACAGTAAACATGAGAAGGCAGATGAGAAAACAAGGAGGGAGTGAGATAGAGAGAGGAGGGGTTAAGGATGCGTATAGGGGAGGTAAGACACAAAGGCAAGGGAAAAAAAAGGTACACTGGTAAATCCGATTGAGAGATATATAGATGAGCCTATTTGGTAGCTGTTACTCATTCACTCACTCACCACAGACTGTACAGCGATACTGATGTCAGCAACTCTGTTCACGCCACTCGTTCTTGCACCACTGCCGTCTGAGTCCACCGTTTGTTTCTCCGTCACAAGCTCATCCCTACTCCATTTACTTACTGCACCAATCATACGCGAGTTACCGCCCTCAACATCGTGACGTCAAACCCCTTCTGTTAGTTCAATGTCTTCTTGCAAGACTGCGCAGCTATCGAGCCAAGCGATGGATTCTCAAGACGAAATTCTCTTAATTACCTTTCTGCAGAAGCAATTTTATTGCAGATCAACTTTTATTTACTTACTTTTTTTCATTTAAAGACATTCCGATATAATGAAAAGAACCAATTTATTCTCAAAATAGCATCTGCATTGGTATCTTCAGGATTTATTAACATCTGCTGGGTCGCCACGATTACATTAAAATATATTTTGAACGATCGCATGATTTTCTTCTATTGTAATTTCATTGCAAACTCTTTAAAAAAAATTTATTTCCAAAGTAGGCTTTTTGAAAATAAAAAAATCAGCTAAATTGCTGAAGAGGAAAATGCCATTTTAATATCTACCTATATACCTTAAAAATAACAAACGATAGGTAATACAGATTAAGGATGGGACGGTTTTCAATATTTTCCACTTTATAGCTTTCAGAACTTTTAGATATATACTGTCAAATATTTGGTAAGATTTAAAGGAACAACGTCAAATATTTCCAGAAATGTCAGTGACACAAAAATGCTATTAAATTCAAATTAATGCAAAGTTGAGTAGTCTGCAATGGAGTTTTAATCGATAGATACTATATATTGTTAAAACAGTTTTTGGAACAAATAAAATCTTGTTTCATATATATCATAGCGCCAAGAGTGTGAAAAAACAAGTTTAAATACATACTGGGGTTTCCTCTAACGCTTACGTTTAACAGTTATGCAAGGTTACGTTAATTTCTTCCCGAATGAAGAGGAATTTTCTCCTAGAAAATTTAAAACTTACAAATTATATGTCATATAAATACATCTAACTTATTGTATTGCAATCAAAACCGTTAAATCCGTTTTAAAGAAATTTAAACTGTCAAGTTGTCATTTCTCAGAATACGTTACTCTATGCCACGTTTCATCACAACAAAATCACTGTCATGTTGTCATTTCTCAGATTATGTTACTCTATGCCACATTTCTTCACAACAAAATCACTGTCATGTTGTCATTTCTCAGATTATGTTACTCTATGCCACATTTCTTCACCACAAAATCACTGTCAAGTTGTCATTTCTCAGAATACGTTACACTATGCCACATTTCTTCACAACAAAATCACTGTCAAGTTGTCATCTCTCAGATTATGTTACTTTATGCCACATTTCTTCACCACAAAATCACTGCAATGTTGCCATCTCTGAGATTATGTTATTTTATGCCACATTTCTTATCAACAAAATCACTGTCAAGTTGTCATCTCTCAGATTATGTTACTTTATGCCACATTTCTTCTCAACAAAATCACTGTCAAGTTGTCATTTCTCAGATTATGTTACTCAATGCCACATTTCTTCTCAACAAAATCACTGTCAAGTTGTCATTTCTCAGATTATGTTACTCTATGCCACATTTCTTCTCAACAAAATCACTGTCCAGTTGTCATTTCTCAGATTATGTTACTCTATGCCACATCTCAACAAAATCACTGTCAAGTTGTCATTTCTCAGATTATGTTACTTTATGCCACATTTCTTCTCAACAAAATCACTGTCAAGTTGTCATTTCTCAGATTATGTTACTTTATGCCACATTTCTTCACCACAAAATCACTGTCAAGTTGTCATTTCTCAGATTATGTTACTTTATGCCACATTTCTTCACCACAAAATCACTGCAATGTTGCCATCTCTCAGATTATGTTATTCTATGCCACATTTCTTCTCAGAAAAATCACTGTCAAGTTGTCATTTCTCAGATTATGTTACTCAATGCCACATCTTAACAAAATCACTGTCAAGTTGTCATTTCTCAGATTATGTTACTCTATGCCACATTTCTTCTCAACAAAATCACTGTCCAGTTGTCATTTCTCAGATTATGTTACTCTATGCCACATCTCAACAAAATCACTGTCAAGTTGTCATTTCTCAGATTATGTTACTCTATGCCACATTTCTTCTCAACAAAATCACTGTCAAGTTGTCATTTCTCAGATTATGTTACTCTATGCCACATTTCTTCTCAACAAAATCACTGTCAAGTTGTCATTTCTCAGATTATGTTACTCTATGCCACATTTCTTCTCAACAAAATCACTGTCAAGTTATCATTTCTCAGATTATGTTACTCTATGCCACATCTCAACAAAATCACTGTCAAGTTATCATTTCTCAGATAATGTTACTCTATGCCACATTTCTTCTCAACAAAATCACTGTCAAGTTCTCATTTCTCAGATTATATTACTCTATGCCACATTTCTTCTCAACAAAATCACTGCCAAGTTATCGTTTCTCAGATAATGTTACTCTATGCCACACTTCACGACAAAATCACTGCCAAGTTATCGTTTCTCAGATAATGTTACTCTATGACATACTTCACGACAAAATCTCTGCCAAGTTATCGTTTCTCAGATAATGTTACTCTATGCCACACTTCACGACAAAATCACTGCCAAGTTATCGTTTCTCAGATAATGTTACTCTATGCCACACTTCACGACAAAATCACTGCCAAGTTATCGTTTCTCAGATAATGTTACTCTATCCCACACTTCACGACAAAATCACTGCCAAGTTATCGTTTCTCAGATAATGTTACTCTATGCCACACTTCACGACAAAATCACTGCCAAGTTATCGTTTCTCAGATAATGTTACTCTATGCCACACTTCACGACAAAATCACTGCCAAGTTATCGTTTCTCAGATAATGTTACTCTATGACATACTTCACGACAAAAACTCTGCCAAGTTATCGTTTCTCAGATAATGTTACTCTATGCCACACTTCACAACAAAATCACTGTCAAGTTGTCATTTCTCAGATAATGTTACTCTATGCCACACTTCACGACAAAATCACTGCCAAGTTATCGTTTCTCAGATAATGTTACTCTATGACATACTTCACGACAAAATCACTGTCAAGTTGTCATTTCTCAGATAATGTTACTCTATGCCACACTTCACGACAAAATCACTGCCAAATTATCGTTTCTCAGATAATGTTACTCTATGCCACACTTCACGACAAAATCACTGCCAAGTTATCGTTTCTCAGATAATGTTACTCTATGCCATACTTCACGACAAAATCACTGCCAAGTTATCATTTCTCAGATAATATTAAAGCGAAGGTACCTCCTATCTATTTGTTGGTAAAAATTTACCTGCGGACTAGCTGACTTAATTCTGCGACACAGCTAAGGCTGGATGTCCCACTTGAGACATCAATAAAAGAAATGGCTATAACCGGGAGTGTATAAGCCAAAGACAAATAAATCTAGTCTGATCTTACAACCTATAAAACGATGTAACATTGGTTGCTATAGACTTATGATACTCAGAAATAAATAGATAATAATAACAAACTGCTACTTCTGTGAAACTAGCTATGTGGACTATTCAGAAGGTTTTGTGTGTGTACAACAGGCTCGACATCTGTCGTGCTACAAATGGTTGTCATTTGTTTGCAGCTGTTTAGCTAATAGAAAATGCGGAATGTTTCAATTACACAATCTTTTCTATAGAGTACTAAAGACTTATGTTATTGATGTTATAAGTGGACACCAAGTAAAGGCTATTTAAATCTTAGTTTATGATAATGTGAATTTAAGGATTTTTCTTGAAGATAGCAACAAATTTTAGGATTTAAAGATGCGGACCAAACTTAAACTTTTTTTTATTTTTTTATAATTTTTATTGATCGATCAGCAGTACAATGCTTTACAGATCAGAGTGAAAAGAAGGTAAAAGTACAATATGAACAGTAACACTCAGGGGTAGGCTAACAGGCCGCCCCCTAACTACATTAAGTTAGAACTCATATAACACTCTCTGAGAAATTATGTCAATATTGAAGATGTAAGACAGACATCAAGCACTAGAATCACTCGAATCAGATGTATCACTTAGAAGCAGGTCCTGTGGTAGTCTCCTCTTCAAGCGTGAGGGCTGGCGCGTGCGGACGCCGATGTTATAATGCACAGCTCCTGGAACTTCTTGCAGCGTGGAAAAGAAACGGCGAGCGATCCTGCGAATGTAGTCGTGAAGAGGTAACAGTCCTAGTTCGTGGTGGAGCTGCTGATTACGGATGAACCGTGGATCGTTGGTAGCGATGCGCATGAAGCGATCTGAAGACGACGCAGATGACACGTGTGTGCGGCCCCCCACACTTGGCAGGCATATGTAATGAGCGAAACGAACGAGTGATTTGTAGAGTAATAATGAAGACTGTAGGCCGAGGCTGGAACGGCGATGCAACAGAGGTGAGAGTTTTGACAGTCGCCCGGAGGCCAGTGATATAAGACGATCGATATGAGTACGCCAAGTCAGTCGAGAGTCCAAAAGCACTCCAAGGTATTTAACGGGAGTTGTAGTGGGGAGCCAAGGGACATTGTTCCTGTAGAGACGCAACGGAGTAAGCGGAGTATATCGGCGAAGAGTGAAGATTTTAGCTTCGGTTTTCTGAGGGTTCAATGAGATCCGCCAAGTGCTGAACCAATGAGTTAGGCGATCTAAAGAGAGCTGTACTACTTGTTGTGCGTGCTGGAGCTTAACATGGGAATAATATAGTACTGTGTCATCAGCATAAAGAACTAAAGAAGTCGGAGCTAAGTCAGGAATATTAGAAATGTATATATTAAATAGAGTCGGGGCCAAGATAGAACCCTGTGGGACACCTGCGGTAATATTACGTGGAGATGAAAGCTTTCCACCAATACGTACTGAAAAGCTGCGGTCGTAGAGGACAAACTTAAACTGAACTGACGTTATTGAGCTAATGAATACAGTGACAAACGGAAAGTACAAAAATGTGGCGCACATTAACACAATATTGGACACCAAAAGAAGACTATTCGATTTACGCTATGGCAGCTAGTTGCATATCTAAATTTAGATAACACCTACTTTTGTTAACTCGCGCTTAGAGTTGTTGAAAATAAGACACCCAAAGACTTTTTGTGCTTTATTAAGCAGCAGGACGTTAGAGTAAACAGTACCTAATCCAAGTTCTATGATAATTACATGTAAGTTTTTATAGTTGTTTAATATTGGTAAAATTCAGGTAGGATAGGATTTGTTATTGACCATAAAAGCGCATAAGTTTATGGGAAATAAGTAAGTACTTACAATTCTTAGAAGCATCGACTCTTTGAATTTCCAGGTTGATCTATCACAATAGGCTTATGTAGAGTATTATGGAGCTTACCTGTGGAAAAAAAATAGGTATAGAGGTTTTCAACTGTATCTTTACAATAGATAAATGAAATTGCCACTATACCTCTACCTACAGTGTGAATAAACGTCCGATATGACTTAACGTTGGAGGACGTAAATTGCACACACAAAAAATCATATATTTGAAGTTTTAAGTATTACCAAAAATATTCATTACAAATAACATCAGCATTAGGTTAACTTGAAGTAAATTACGACAAAATAGAAAAAATCTAGAGAAGTTCAAATTAAGATCTGAATATGCACATACCTGACTAAAGGTTATCTTTCTCGTAGTGAATGTGTCTTCACGATATCAGATATTAACGTGAAGGTTAATAAATAAA
The DNA here is from genome assembly GCA_030765055.1 of Mantis religiosa. Lineage (NCBI taxonomy): Eukaryota > Metazoa > Arthropoda > Insecta > Mantodea > Mantidae > Mantis > Mantis religiosa. Next base: position 199,634,513 of record CM060950.1, on the reverse strand, counting down.
TCAACAAATAAATATATAAGTAAATAAATAAGTAAATAAACAAAATATTTAAACAAATAAATAAATAAAGGATTAAAAACGCAATAAAACGTTTTGCTATTGAAAGAAAGACTATATTAGGAAAGTGTTAGGCTGTGTATCATTAACACATACCTAAGTATTAGGCAATTGGCACACAAAACAACTCTAAGATCATCTGGCTTGAAAAAGCTATTCATAACATAATAGTATATGCAAACAACATTTACGAAATTATAACATACCTGAGCAATAGCTAAAGCTGCAACTAATAGTTAATAGCTGTAAGAAAAGTAGGAAATATTCATAAATCTATTTAGTATATTCGCAACTAGAATTGCCTTGGTGTTTCTATTTAAACTAAACAAGCACCTTGAACTTTATAATGGGCATTCTTAATATAAGTAAAACATTATCATATACCTGTAAATCATGTGTTATAATATATTAAGAGGCAAATTTTATCTAGAAAAACGCAAAAATTGCCAGAACTTTTAAAGAGGTCAACTTTCAACTTTACGGCTTCACAAAAGCAATTTTTGAGCGTTATTATAGCATTTAGTCCTGCGCCGTGGTGTAGCGGGCTAAGGCAGCATGCCTTGGTCACTGGCCACGGAAAGCTGCCTGGGTTCGATCCTACCCATGGGGTGCGGGTTATAAGTCCCGGGTATAGGACCGATGCCCACTCAGCATCGTGAGGAAAGTGAGTAGCTTGCGCTAGGTAAACGGCACTGGTCACGAAAACCAACGTTCCGGCTGGGGGATGCCGAGATGCTGACCACATCTCCTCGCCATATCGGTTGATCACCCACCTCTTCCGTGTGCAAGTGGACGTGCCCCCGGCAGTCAGGTTGGTAGGCCTTGGCCCTCTTAGGACAACACGGCGCTGAGGCGGGTTTTCGCCGGGATCTCCGGTTTCCCCCGCCATCTCATTCCACCCGTGCTCCATCTTCATCTCATTTATCATCAGTATCATCGCCTGCGGTGCCGTATGTAGTAAAAGCGGGCGTTAAACACTACACATTTTTATTGGCCCTCTTAGGGCTGTCGTGCCGGGCATTTATTTTTATTATAGCATTTACCCAAATATGGAACATGTTATAAGGACCAAGAATTCCCAAATACGTATACCATTAGGATAGTACACTACTCAAACACAATAAAATGTAATTGTTTATAAGCAATTTCAATTTGAGATGAGTATTTATTTATACATTGGCACAGTGACGTTCGTTGAACTATCTTATAAGTGTCATATAAAAGTATGTGATAAAGGTAACTCAAATTCTTGAGAGATCGTACTGAAAGAGGAATAAAACACTGTTCAATGAGATGATAGGTATAGATAATATTAGTGTACCTAATAGCAACAGCTTCGGGGAATGTGAATTCTTACAAAGTCGAGGTTAGCATTATTACAATTATTTCAACATTACAAGATAGTATTTTTCCTCCCACTTTGTACAGACTTGCGATTGTGCAACTGATACCTATTGGTTGGTGTGGTTCGGAATGTTAAGTTGGTCTATCGTCAAAATAATAAAAGTAAAACAATTAAAACTTATTGATATTTGCTTCCTATATGATATTTTCTTAAAGAATCGAAATCTTGTGATGCACCGACTTGAATATTCATGCTGGGCCTCTTATATAAATCCCTTTCTTCAACGCCGTCTTTTATTATAATCGAGATAAGTAGTATTTGCTGCACTGCGAAGTTTTACATATGTGCTTGCATAGTCTTGAAAACTTCTAAAAATGTGAATATATGGGGATGATGATGATGATGATGATGATGATGATGATGATGATGATGATGATGATGATGATGAAAACTTGCATTAAAATCCGCATTAAAAGCGTCACAGACATTGGTGGTGTGAAGGGAATGTAAAGAAAAACAAGACCACATCTCTGAGCGGAAAGCATTATCTTCGCTGACGTATGTGTTTACAATATAGTTACAAAAATCGTCTCGTGCTTGGTTCTAAGACTTCATAGACATTAAATCCTCGACAAATCATTCAGTTACGTTACTTTGATCAAATGGCAACCCAAACATGTACGTCAACCACTTTACTATTTCATTCTCACGTGTAACTTTTTTTTTTTTAATTTACGTCCTCCAACGTTAAGTCATATCGGACGATGAATGGAATGAGTGAAATGACGCTCAAATGAGTCCAGGGTCTATAGAGCTTAGAGTTACCTGACATTCGCCTTTTGAGGATAATGGAAACCCCCGGATAAAACCTTATCCAGGTAACTCACTCTGACCGAGATTCGAACTCGAGACCTCTTGAATGTGAGGCAGACATGCTACCACCACGCTACCGAGGCGGGCTAACATATTCTTTGGCAAGCCGCAATTGTTACATTTTCCTGTACCAAGCCTGGCCTAAATGAAAAGTGCAACCTTACTCTCTGGAAATACTGATTCAATTGCTCCTTTTGTAACAACTTCAAAATCGACGACAAAGTTCGAAGAAACAGCTCCTAAATTTATCATGATATTAAAGAGTCCCGTATACTTTTCAAATTTCTTATCTGGCAAAAGTGCGAAGATTAATGGTACATAAGTATTATTTATGAGGTCATATATGTAAAATTGGTAAAAGTGTGGGTGGGTTCCTTCCCCGACTGTGAATGAGTCGGGGTGATTAACTGACCTCGTGTTACTAGATAAACAGGTTTACTAATCAACTGATTTATAGGAATCAACACATCTTCATTTCAACAATATTTTCACCTGCTACAAATGTGTAGGAAATCACAACGACCCCAACTTTTTGAGTGACTACAGGTATGTAAAAACGGTGCATAGCAGTTGGGCGCATTAACAATTGCGAACAATAGCAATTGGACACACAGATCATGATTCAGATTTCAAGTGATCCATCCTTTCTGTAGCTGGAGGGTCAGGGGTGTTGTTTTCCGGATATATTCTGATAAACGAAAATCTTGTTTTAGAATGAATATAAATAATGAAGAAGAATGATTAAATCTTGTTGAATGAGCTTACAAATAAATGAAGGGTTCATTAACCATGAAGAAAAATCAAGCCTAATGACAAGTTCTTAAAGGATCGTAATAATAATAATAATAATAATAATAATAATAATAATAATAATAATAATAATAATAATAATAATAATAATAATAATAATAATAATAATAATAATAATAATAATAATAATAATAATAATAATAATAATAATAATAATAATAATAATAATAATAATAATAATAATAATAATAATAATAATAATAATAATAATAATAATAATAATAATAATAATAATAATAATAATAATAATAATAATAATAATAATAATAATAATAATAATAATAATAATAATAATAATAATAATAATAATAATAATAATAATAATAATAATAATAATAATAATAATAATAATAATAATAATAATAATAATAATAATAATAATAATAATAATAATAATAATAATAATAATAATAATAATAATAATAATAATAATAATAATAATAATAATAATAATAATAATAATAATAATAATAATAATAATAATAATAATAATAATAATAATAATAATAATAATAATAATAATAATAATAATAATAATAATAATAATAATAATAATAATAATAATAATAATAATATTAATAATAATAATAATAATAATAATAATAATAATAATAATAATAATAATAATAATAATAATAATAATAATAATAATAATAATAATAATAATAATAATAATAATAATAATAATAATAATAATAATAATAATAATAATAATAATAATAATAATAATAATAATAATAATAATAATAATAATAATAATAATAATAATAATAATAATAATAATAATAATAATAATAATAATAATAATAATAATAATAATAATAATAATAATAATAATAATAATAATAATAATAATAATAATGCAAATTTCTGCATATGATAAGAGAGAGATACTCTCCAGGTGGTGTGCCCCGGAAAAAGTAAGCCTTAAATACGATAGCTACATAGGTATCTCTTAAAAAAGTTTTTAAACAAACTAATAAACATGAGCACGAACAATTAACATTTATGGGCTTCTTTTAATTCCCATTATTACCCGAAACCAAGTATGCTGGAGTTTTTTTTGGGTCATGTGCCCAATTATTGCTACTGATTTTTCCTTGTGTCTAATCGCCAGTGTGCTTGACTGCTACAGATTCATGTAAAATAGGCGAGCTAATGTGGACAGATATTGTTAAACTGAATGGATAATGAGTACAATTTTATGGCAATCATTCTCTGAATAGTTGTACCTGTATAATGAGCAAAAGATTTTCTCTTTATTCCGGTATGCTTTTAAAAATTTAAAAGTTGCAATTTAATATATGTATCTAAAGTACAACACAAGAGGTTACGAAAAAAATACAATACAATACAATTTTACATTTGCTGAACTAAGACCTGCTATTGTAAATTATTTTGGGAAGATAAAAAATGAAAACTATAGATGATAATTTCAACATTATTAACTGTTACTAGAAATAAAATCAGCAGTGGCTGCTGAGCTTTGATTCTCTATTTATTCTAAAAGTAGCTTCTGATAATTTTTGAGCACTCGCATTAAAAATAAGGAACACATGAATTTAAAAAATGTGCATTGGACCTGAGAGGCTTGCTTGCAAAGAATCTCACATAAGGAGCATATTTTGCAACAGAATTAAGAAAATGGAATTATATATACCTACCTAAGAGGTTTAGGTACCTTTCGGGCATTCGTCCTTTATACCTAAGGACTGAGGAAAACCTGCGAAGACGTTCTATCGGTATTTGAACCGCTGACTTTCCGAACTAATAAAAAGATTCCATAGAGTAGAGCATACATGCTTGATTCTTAGGTTAGGTTATAAAATGAAGCAGACGTTTATTTATTTTAAATTTAACTGTTTCCCAAGTGGACATACATAATACCTGCTAAACAGAAAACGATTTTGCTAGAACTAGACACTTCACATGGACTTCATTATTTGCATGAAAACTTATGTATAGGCATATATAACAGACATTGTGACCTATACACATCTATTGCAGCTAGAAGGGACCTCAGGAGGTTGTAGGCCACAAGAACACGCGGAAGTTCCCAAAACCTGTACCACTGCTGTAGGTATGAACCAGCAGCAGTCCATTGTCAACGGAGAGTACGTATTCTTTCCTTTATGTTAGTATTTGCGTGTGTGTCCGACACAATTATACTTACATCACTAAACCTAGCACCTACCTACCCGAAAAATGGGAAAGAAAAGGAATGAAAGGGAAATAATCTAAAGGAGATCGTGGTAGGTGAGAAACAAGTGTAATCAGCATTCATTTAATAATCACGAAAAACCCAAGGTCAACACAAATTGCACCCAGGACCTTCGAATGTGAGCCACACATGTTTTCGCAAAGGCATCTCGTTCAGTTCACAAAAAAGCTTAATAACAAAAGAAAAAATACCTCATCAAATGAAAAACATTGTAATATGAGCAGACCAATAATGTGAATTTCTAGCAAATAAACGAGGAACGAAATAAAATTAGTTTCACACAATATTTTCCAATTGCTCTCCTTAATGACAGCAAAGCATGGGTTATAAAACAAAAATTGTGGAGTGGTTAAATGAACTTGTGTTCCGGACAAAACTGAAAAACATAGGTAGTGGAAGCAATAATAGAGAGAAAATGGCATGGATAAAGAGTTAGACAAGGACAATAAGATTAATTCGCTACGTCTTCAGGGCCTCTAATAGAACAAGTTTTAAAAAGCCTAAATGGCGATGGCCAGGACCTATTAAACAGTTAATGCAACCTGAAAAACAACAACCACATCCTGGTGCTCTAAACAAGATGTTGCTACACCTTGAGCACTCGGATATGATCTTGGTGCCTGCGTTTTCCAAGACTACAACTATAATTGTATTCAGTAATTAGACACGAGCCACTTATGCTAAAAATTGAAATTAATAACATCAATGAAGTACATTTTTAAAACGTTCTTTATGTTACCACTCGTTTCTTGCGATGGAGGCTATATGTTTCTGTGTCTGTAAGTGGAGGCGTTGGATCAATTAGTGTAATAGTAGATTATTTGAATTCCTCACAAATGAAAATGGCAAAACCAAAATAAATTTTGTAAGCAGCGGAAAGATTAGCCCTCTAATTTAAATAAGTAGAGGAAACAATATGACATTGCATACAATAGATTTCTCAAGATTTCATAAAATAAAAACCGAAGAAATGCCACAACTGCTTTTTATCACAGCCTTTCGTGAGTGGTCGTGTTGTCAGCCCTGGTGCCTGAAGGCCAAACAACAACAGGATCACCATTGCGAATGTATACTGCTATTTCCAACCAAATTACAGCTGAATATTTTACTATGCAATATCCGTGTCTGTCTGGAAGGATACCTTATATGCCAACACATGTTAAACATGATTGTATTTTGGTTTGCAACTTTCGGCCTTGTTGCGCAAACACTCCTGCCCTTTCTCGGAGTAACCCTCTTTGTATAGATAGCTTACACTGTCCCAAGACTTAAAAGTTAGCGGCTGAGGTAAAAGGAGTAAATATAATCCAGGATGGGTGTTCAGCACTATATGAGAGCAAGGAGAAAACTTGAAACGAGAGCGAAATGGTGAACGAAATGAAATTAAGGAGCAATTGGTGGAATGAATGGCGAAAGAAGCAGCAGAATCCGAAGAAAACATGCCAATACACCGATTTGTCCACAAATCTCACTCGCGATCCCCTGGAATCGAACTCGGGTCTCGATGAACAACGAGTGGCGTCACTTTTAACGCTTGTAGCATAAATAACTATTCTAAGCAATCTTGTGCGCCTAAATGTTTAAAACAGTTACCGTATATCACCTAACTTTTGACACGCATAGTTAGATGATGCTTTATAATAAATAATAAATAAACAATCAAACAAATAAATAAATATAAAGTTAAATTAGCCTGGTTAAATAAGTACGGTTTAATACAGGGGAAGACAGGTGGTGGCGGTGTGACGTCAGCTCCGCCAGCTCTCACCGCAAAATATGCTCCCAAACGAAAGGCAGGTTAGCGTGTGACGTCACCATGCTGATTACTGCTGTCGAAGGGGAAGAAATAGTTTGATGTGTGCGGTTAGGAAAGACAGGAAACGTAGTGGGTGTTAATAATATGTATAACTTACATCTTGGGTGTTGTAATGTTAATGCTGACTGTTTTAATTACACAATTGGTCACAGTCTACAAACAGTTACATTTTGGCTCTGCGCTGCGAGAAAATATATAAAACTTCAAACTCGAGTTTATCTGAAGGACAGGCATCTTATAAAGTAGGTAAATAAAATAAAACATCAAGTAATTTTCTCTGCAAATTAGAGGAGACCCATTCAGAACAAAATTACGGACATTTTCCGACACTTTTTGTTTCGTTTTTCTTTAACTAGTTTATCAATGTCAGGACGTAATTTCTGGGAAATTTGTAATCGAAGACTGCATTTTAGATTGTGATACGTAAAGGTATTTCGGGGTTTAGACTTAGCTAATTTCATAACATAAAAAAATTGTTCGCACACGTATGTCGAGCCAAACATACACAATGTCCGTGCGGGAAGTGAGTACAACCTCGAAAATCTGGTTTGGGGGGCATTGTTGTAAAAATCAGTCAAGTCTTTTTTGTGTATATTTTTCCTTCAATAAATCATCACATTGTAAATTTAACAGTTACATTTGGTACCTGGAAGCTACATTGTTATATCCACTGAATACAGGGTTGCAAAGACCTGGAACGTAGTACACAATGACTGTACGTCTTGAAACCTGGACTCAAACTAGTGATGAAGATTTTGTAGAATATGCACATATTCTTCAGATAGTCTAACATCAGGAGCATGGATTTGCGGTAACCTCGGAAAGTGCACAGTATTTCCAGCCAGAAGCTGTTTCACCCACAGGTCCAATGCCATTTTGAAGGCTTTAATCTTATAATACATATATGTTATGATGAGAAACTTGCCTTGGAGTGAGATATTTAAATCATTCAAAGGAGCTGTTATATCAGCAAGGAAAGCTAAGTCATAAATCTAAGCTTTCTCTTCCAACTGAGGAACAGGCTGATTGTGACTAGT
>CM060950.1:199603854-199623854 GCA_030765055.1 Mantis religiosa | reverse complement strand
AATGAGAAAATGGTGGTGGACAGTAAACATTCTGGCGAATATTGAAGGAAGTGGGATTTAGTTTTAAAAGTGTAAGAATATGAGGCACATTTTGGTGGAACGCCAAGATATACATTGCCGCCTTATCGCTGCGATCTAAACTCCATTGAACTGATGTAGAATTTCATGAAGCAACAAATAGCAGAAAATGGAGTGTTCTATGACTTTAAACACACTTAAAGGACTAACCAGACAGTGTTTAAACAACAATGAAGAGGACTGGAAAAATGCCTGTCTCAAAATTAAATCCACAGAATAAGAATATTGGCGCCCGCCTCCGGTAGCGTAGATGCGTGTCTGCCTTACGTTCAAGAGGTCCCGAGCATCTGGATAAGAATGAGTAGAGCCAGACTAAAAAATTCAGTGCCATAGCCGGGATTTGTTGGTATATGGCGTGTTGGCCATAGTAGCTCAGTGGTTTAGAGCAACCGCACATAAGCTCCTCAATTTCCCCACGAAGCTGAGTGGGCACCGGTCCTATACCCGGGACTTGAAATCCGCAACCCAGGGGGGGATCGATCCCGGGTCGTTTTCCGTGGCAGGGAGCCAAGGCATGATGCCTTAACCCACTACGCCATGGCTCAGGACTGTTGTACTTACTAGGGAATGTGAAATAAAACAATTACTGAATTGTTTATCTCGATTAATATTAGAAAAATAACCATTTGCAAGAATAATGTGCGTAAGAATGAGTAGAGAAAGTCACATGAGTGCAACAAATTTTTATTACTGATTTGTTTCAAATTTCTCTAAAATGGCCTTCCAATTTTTTATTTTGGTAGTATTAATGAACCTACCAACAACACTTACGTCATTCATGGCACAGCAAACAAAATACGTATAGCCTGTTAATCCTACCCTAGTTTATAACAGAGAATTGTATTGTGTAGTGCAAGGTAATAAACACCGTCGCGTTCCTTCATTTACGGAGCTGTGAAAAGTAAATAGTCGAAATTTGCTTTTGATTAACCAGCGTTTTACCAAATATGCAAAATGCATGTAAAATACATGGAGATTATGTTTCATATTTTAAAATTAATTATTTTTGACACAGTTGTGCCAAAATGTTTATAGATCTAAACCGAAGTATATTTTTGAATAAAAAAAGAAATGATTCTGCAGGTGATAATTAGGTAATTTTAATTTGTATGTCATTAGAGGAAAAAAAAAAAGCTTTGTATCCCTACGCGTTGTTGAAGTTTTGCTTTTGCTAACTTGAGTTATGGAAAACAATTGGTTACAAACAAACTAATTGGTACGTTTTAAACACACATGGCATTTAATATATTTATTATCTTGAAATAACGAGTAGGTCCTACATCGTTATCTAACTGCGGTGTGCAAAGAATGATGAAATATGCTGGGGGGAGGGGGAATTGCCACAAAAATATACCTACTTGTGCTTTACTTAACTCCGTGGTCCCTTTTAAATTAACGTTTGGAGGGTTGAAGATATCAATAAAACAAAGTTGTGGCATTAAATGACAAGATTTGGACATACGAGACCTAAGTTCCTTTTAAATTTTGACAAATTTTACTAATTCATCAAACTAGAAGCGTTTGATTTTCGATATCTTGTATTTGTCCAAAATAAAGAACATTGCATGCCTAATTACACTGTAATCAAACATACCTATAAGACATTGTAAAATCAAAATAGTCGACGTTCATTGAACGGAAGTAGAATGAATTGCGTGAGGTAACACTGACATTTAATTTATTTACTCCGAAACAGTCCTAATTTTAAAAACTCATAGTTTGTGAAAGCTATATGAAAATATTGCCGATATAATTAGCTTAAGCAGTATATATTCAACATTAGAATATATCTGCGCAGGAATATCTTAGGACTAAAGATAATTGCATAATTTCTACATCAGTATGTTAGCCATTGCAATTATTTATCAAACTCAAACACGTTAACTGCACTAAAATAATTCGTGTAAGCACATTTTGTAAAGGTAGCGATTAAGGTGAAGTAGATAGGTGTATCGATTATGTAGAAGTGATTTTCTTCTTATTAGTATTACTAATGAAGCAAAACCAAGTAAGAACCGCCATAAAACTTGGTTACTCAGTGGATTTAACAAACCTCTGTGCCTCATTAGGTTATCCTTAATCTACAGCACTTTTCCCAATTCGGATTTTATGGAGGGTAATGAGCGGTTGTGTGATTGTGGCTAGACCGGTCTAACAGTAGCGCTCTGCCGCGACCAATCTGCCCCCTGCCGACAATAGAATAAGTTGGTCGGGACCCCAGGGTGATGCGCCATCTTGATAGCACATGACTTTTCATTATTGCATCTCGTGAACAAAACAACTTCGATATCTTTGTGATTAGGCTCAGTTTGGTTCCTCTTCCATTAAACCGACGAGTAGTCCTTTCGTTTATCTCATTTGTTTTGTGTTGTTTTGACATAATTAAGATAACAGCGCTTGTACTATTCCAGGCGCTATAGACAAAATACTATTAAAAATATGTAACGGCGGCTTAACTTTTTATTTCAAATTTATATCTAAAGATAAAGCAGATATCAAAGTAGTACTGCTGCTCTGTTTATCTGCACCGATTTGTTTGACGTCGCCGCTCAATTTTGATATGAGCTCCTATCAAGCTTCTGTGAATGCAGAACGGAACTTAACTTCGTCATTTGGCAAGGATGGGATGCTCTCAGCATTGTTATGCTCTCTTCACTGAAAAATATCGATATTGTAGTAAACGTAGAGCATATGATTTACGTAAAGCGTCAAGCAATAGGTTTGCAATTAGGTTCCGGCAATTATACTTAACTGAAAGCTTTGCGTGCAAGTAAAGTGTTTTGGCAATACGTTTTATGCCATTCGATGGAGAATTAGGTATATGCTCTACAAAGATTTTTTGGTATACTTATATACCTGCAGTTTGTTCTTCTCAGAACAGTAAAATACCCTTTGTTCCCGAATCGACACTTCATTTTATTGACCTGAAAACAAACAGAAGCTATGTAAGCATACGAAAACTAAACACACTATTTTGTAGAATAATGTAAAACGTATTGCCAAAAACATTTTATTTTTCACGCAAAAGTTTCACCTAAAAAACAACAATAAAGCACCACAACTTACTGGCCAATCCATTATAACAGAGACTAAGGGGTTGGGCTTGAAATCCATGGAGCAGTTTGTTGCAATAATCATTTTAAGCTAAATCTTACATACTTATCACTCGTAATAAGCCTGTTTGCCATAATGACAACTCTGATTTCTGGAAAGACCTATTAATCTGTAAGTCGGTCGATCTACATTCCAAATGCGTACACGGTTCTTCATTTAAAGCCTAACGAGCACACGGCATTTCGCTTATGCGCGATTGCGTGTGCCATAGGCGGATTTGCTCCTACATAAACTTCGCACATAAAGCATGTATAACACTCATACCTTATAGAAAATGCTATAAATGCTAAACAACCATTATATCCGGAGAACACATTCTGATTCACACGATTAAGTTGCGCCACTGTAATGTTTCCGATTTCATTTCTAATATTTTGTTTTAGTTCTTCCAATGTATGACGACTTGTCTTCTTAACTTTGTCTTTCAGGTTAGCCTACAAGTCAAAATCACACACTGTTAGATCGGGGGAACGAGAGGGCTATACACAGTACCAACCATTGTATCTTCAAACACTTCCTTAATTTTATTCATGGACTCCTCAACTACACGGGCAACAGCAAAATCTTGTAACCACCCACAATATGATTTCTCTTCTCCTGTCAGTTCATGATAAAATGGGGTCAAAATGTCATTTTGGTACCTCTCTGCATTTACAGTCTGCTCGTAGTTAGACCGATTATGCGTTCAGCGCTAACAGCACACCAAACTCCAACTTTCCGATCATAATGAGAGATTTCTTGGACGCAATGTGGATTTTCAGAGGTTTAGTATCAATTGTTATGAGTGTTGACACAACCACTGAGGTGGAACTACGCCTCATCGGAAAAGAACAGAAGCTGTGGATCAATTTAATCGTCATTCACTCATAGAAGAAACCATATACAATAATGCACTCGTGATACTGGGTCACCTTGCTTTAAAACATGGATACTTGTACACTTGTTAGGTTTTAGTTTTAATAATGTAGTTGCTTTATGTGCAGAAGACTCCGAAATTCCCGCATTTTATGCTAATTTTTTAATGGAATTGGTTGGTGAACGTTCATACCATGCGTCTGTGTCGTCTAACATTTCTTCTGCTAACACTATACGTTTACACTTTCGTTTTTTGATTGCCACAGAACCAATGGTTTCGAATTTCTTTACAATTTCGTTAATTGTAAATCTGGAATGAGGCACTTCACCAGGGAAAGTTTTAATATACTCTGTGCCAACCGGCGTGGTGATTCTCATTTATAACATCTTTTATACACGACAATATGCTGCACTAGAGTCAAGTACCTGTTCACTTTGGTGGCCGGTAAACTACTGCCGAGTGGAGTGTACACTGCTAGCCCCCGCGCACAAAGGCAGCCGGTAGTCGGGGAATCCCGCAAGGTTGCGGGATAAGCGAAACGCCTTGTGCTTCGTTAGGTTTTATATGAAGAACCCTGTGTATTGCAATATAAGTGAAACTATTGCGTGTATTTTTAAGCATGATCACTAAAATTGGCAATAAAGAGAACTGATTCATACAAATGTGAGAAAAAATATCTGACGTGTTACATTTACATAACTTGCTCTTCAACAAAGTATTGTTCCAAAAACGTATTCTTCTATTGCGTGTGCTAACGAACTAAATATTCGCAGTAATGGTTATAAGCTATTACATTGTATATATACGAGGAGTATGGAAGAATACAGTAGGCTTAAACGCTAATCAGATCCTTAAAGAGAAATTCGCTAGGGTAATGCATTGAAGGTTTCTTCTTTTGTATGACTATGAGGGTAAAAAGAGGAAGAAAAAAAGCGAATAGGGATTTTGTATTTGAAAAAGTATGTCTAGAGCATATTTTTCATACTTACAAACTCTGCAAAGGCTATAGAATGATTCTTGTTAAAGGGAAATTCCGTTTCGGCCATGGAAATGTTCTCAGAAACGAGAAGTTGATCACAAAATCACACAGTCATTGTAATTAATTTTAAATAAAATTAAAAATTTCAAAATGAAAATATGTATGTAATACGCATATATATGCAATATATATAGTAGGTATATATAGTTATGTACTTGTATATTTGAACGTATGTGTGTGTGTGTGTGTGTGTGTGTGTGTGTGTGTGTGTGTGTGTGTGTGTGTGTGTGTGTGTGTGTGTGTGTGTGTGTGTGTGTGAACTACACTCCCTTGCAAGTCACAGGACGGACTGCAATCAAACTTGGCAAATGTATTAATTATATTACTATGTAGTGAAGAATATTGTCCTTATTAAAGTCCTGGTCCTGGGGAGGACGGGTAGATTCTTGAAAGTGAAGTGCTAGTAAAGATTGGTGCTGCTTCACTCTTAAAGTACTGTTTCGATTACCACTTCGTATACTTGGCTCGCTTATTCTATGGTTGAGGAGGATGTGGGGAGTCAGAATCTTAAAAGTAACGAACAAAAAGGCACATTAACATTCTGCCTCAAGTTTCACATTAAAATACTCATCCTCTGCAAAACTGCTAGTGTGCAAAATTGGTTGCATCATAAAGACCTTCTTTTGTAAACGTTTAGGCAATCAATAATTTTGGCGAGTTTTGTTGAATTTTTATACTTCAAATTCAGAATGGAAACTAATTCAGTATTTTGAAATTAAAGATTTCATAGATGAGAATTCATAGGAAAAGGTCGAGAACCTTTTGTGTTCCATTTTATACAACTGCTTCGATATGAAAACGTTTATCGTAGACAGCGAGTTTAAATGATGGCACAGATGTTCCATACGCTTTCCCTTCCATACCATTTAACTAAGTCCGGACTCATTTCTTGTAATGATAGCCCAGAACAGACATGGCGACAGACACTCCTACAACAAACCCAATAATATAAACTCAATTACGCTCCATTATCCGCTTCGGGAGAGTGGAAACTCCATGGTATTATTAGCTCCAGTTACCTGATCTGGCCATGAAAAACGACAAGATGTTTCATTGTTTCCAATGTATGAACACCACTACATTTGATCGAGCGAGATGGCTCGTATATAGGAAATCCTAGTTCCAAACAACCTGAAAGGGGCTTTCCTTAGCCGCAAACCTGAGTTCCAGGTGGGTACACAATTTCCACAATGTTGAAGTGACAGCAAAGGTACTACAGCAGGAAACCTAGCGTCTCCTATATATAGCATTCCTTGGAAGCATAACCCACTCACAGTATATATACACTTAAAGTCTACGTGAACTAAAGACAAGCTATCAACATTATAAACAAAAACCTAATGCGTTCACGTGACCTTACCTATCCATTATCTATAAGTGCATCCAAAGTATTTCAAAAGTTATTAATGCTTTTGTTGGGGCAGGCCTTTATTTTTGCTTAATGTATTTCCACAAAACCGTTCCATCACATCCCATTCACGCAAATGTTTGATTTATAGCTAATAACCACGCCCGCAAAAAGGGTAGCTATTCAACATTTCATATAAAATATTTGATGTATTTTATCACGTTCTTTCTCCGCACATTCAACAAAATACCGTTACAAAAGCTTTTTCTTTCATCTGTTTCATATTCATCTAGGTAAACATTTTCAGAAATTGATAGAGTCAACATGAAAAGTTCAACGCCATGGCCGAATGTGAACCACGGATCTCCTGATTTCCGTCCAGTCGCTCTTATCCATTGAGCTACCATGGCCAACGTGCCGTAGTCACATTAAATTCTGCAATTGACCCATATATATATATATATATATATATATATATATATATATATCAAAAACCTTAGCCTATATATGGCTAGTGTGAAGAAATGATTAATTTCCATCAATTAACTTAAATTTTCAAAATTTTTGTAGGTATAAAAGGATTAGGGGAATAGAGTAGGTTAGGTCAGAGTCAGATATTTTAAGAGAACTTCGCTTTGTTGGGCTTTGTTTTCCATTCTCTTTACACAACCACAAAGAAGAAGGAAGGATTGGAAAACGCGGTTTTCCACTTGGGAAAAGTATAATTTTTTTGTAAATTCCACTAATAAGAACACATTGGAAATGGTTAATGACAGAAAAAGCTTATTTTACATAAATTCTTCCGTGGTCTACATGTTTATGCACCTACATTTTGATTATTTCGTAATACCTACAGTTTAACCAGTTATACAAAATCATTCAGAATGAAGATGACTTCAGAGCCTAATCCCAGTAAATTCGAGATACACGGATTATTTGTCTTGTAAGTATCTTAGGCGTAAGTTATTTAAATTAAAATCGTAAGTAATTTTTTTAAAAACCACCATTTTTGAACGTTTTTACACGTGAACAGTGGTTTTGGAAGGGGAATTTGCTTGAAAAATTTTGTCTCATATCTTTAAAAAATTTTGCTGTGGAAGTAAGCACTCAAAGTTAGACTGGAGCTGTGGTTAAGTCCTAACGCGCATGACACACCGAGGACTGTCTTCATCCTGCAATCATCGGCAATTTTATATCGAAATGCCTAACTAATTCAAACAGAAGGATTTTATTAACAGATCATTTGTCCTCCAGTAAGACTGGCCACTTAAGTTTAGAATACTTACTAAGATATTAGAACAATTTTAACTAGTTTTACTTCCACTAATACGATGAAGCAACAAAATGCAATTCTTCTATGTTCTCTCTGTTACAAACTTCACATGACGGTATGGAGTTTATGAGAAGAGTTCAAGCATGCTTCAGTAAGTAGCCTTAGGAAATGTAGTATCAGATTCAACATCCGTCTTAGTATCGTGTGCTCCGATCTATCACCACCGTCAATCCATCACATAAGATTTCTCATCTCGACTGGCTGATAATTTTTATTTTACTTGTCGTTCTATCAACATGAGCTTCCATTTTGTGCTACTTTCTGTATCTTATTGTTAACTGCAAAAGGTTGACGTGTTGCATTCAGGTGAATTTCTTTACCCTTATACAAACTATTCTTACAAGTGTATTTTATAGAAATTATACTCATAATAATCGAGATAAACATTTGAAGAAACTATCCTCTTACTGTGTTTTAATATGGGCAAAGGGAATAAATAAATACAGGAACTAAGCGATACTCAAGTCTCAAAAGAGCATCGCTGGTTGCTTAAATTCTGCTCCATTTGTATGTCAAAGACATGAAAAAATAAATAACGACCTTTTGTTTGGAAAAAAAGCATAAATATTCCAAAATTCAGACAAGCAACAAGGGCCAGTTCCAAATGGTTCACTAAAAATATTTACTGACACAAATTGAGTGCTTTACCAAGATCTAATTCTTTTGTGCAGTAAAAAATGTTTGACGAATTATGTAAAACTCATCTTAAATGAGACTTCTGAGTACATTCTCATAAATTTGAAGATATGCACTTCATTTGTCATAAAATGTATTTAACTGTGTTTCATAAAAAATAAATAAAACTGTTCGAAAAGTGTTCAAGTAAAAGTTAGTCTGCGGTGGAAGATTTTATTGAAATACTATGTGTTGAAACTTTGGAATAAGCTAAAGTCAAATACAGCTCAAATAACAACTTCTTATTGAGAAGAGTGTAAGTATTTGAAAATTCAGGCAAATAACAAGGAATGTCTCCGAAATGATTAACACCACATTTGCAGAAATGTCATCCAGAATAAAAAAACTTCCGAGTAAATTCCCAAAAAATTCATAATATTAATCAAGTGTGCTAGAGCCTTTTTTGAGAAAATAATTTTTTCGAAATATATACCACGTAAAAGGTAGTCTTAATGTTACATCCGTGGAAGATACTCAACTTAATTACCAAGTTTGGTATTTGACCTATTTAAACTACTTTTGGTTTTTGAGTTATGCAATTCACACACACACACACACACACACACACACACACACACACACACACACACACACACACACACACACACACACACACACACACACACACACATACACACACATGGACACAGACACATACAGAGGATCCCAAAACATGCACTTTCTATGGAATCTTGACACCAAACTTTTTTGTTAAAATGCAGTACTTCTTCTACTTTCTCTACATAGTAGAGGAAGTCAAAAATATTTGAAAATTTTAACTTAATACTTCGGAAAGCTATAAATATAGAAAACGGTTTTATTCCTTGTACATTGCAATAGGTAACCACATAGTAAATGAAATTTATTCATTAACTGAATGTTTGAGAATAAGTAGGTTCATTGGTGCAGAGAATGGAAGTATTCCACCTTTAAGCAGAAAGAAGTAACCAGGTCAACATTTCATTGAAGGAAAGGAGTAAAACCTTCCAAGAATCATTTCCTTTTATATTTCGGTCACACAGTTAACTCTGTTAAGGTAAAAAGCACAAGCAAACAGGGATTTTTGACAACTGGTGGTGGAATAGAAAACAAAAGGGCCAAAATGTGTTGAAGATAATGCTCATTAGAACTGTGTATAGCACTAAAAACGATCAGGACATATCTGCTGAGCCTAACTGAATGGTAAATATATTTTTGGGTATTGATCTACAATTGAAACATCAAAATCATTATGCCAATGCGTCAGAGACACTGTGTTTTGCTTAAACAAATTAGCACACCATTTTCAAAACTACTTTTCCCGCATAAATACTTCTTTAGCTTGGGGCAAATATTCGCTAAATACTGCAATGAACCTTTAAAACCAGCTTATATATGCTATTTTGTACGTTATCAAACTTTATTAATCACCAAGAGGGGAAGCCTTTCCAAGTTAGTAAGATGTGAGTTATACAGATGCAAAAACGTAACAACTTAATCTTCAAATTACACATGCCTGCAGGTGTGACCTGTTGGAAGCTAATGTGCGTCATCCAGAGAGGTGAAATTTTGCGTTGCGATTGTGCGTTATTTCGAAATATGCAAGCTCAAGTATTAAAGTTTCGAGAATGAAACTTTCACGTTGACCTTTGTGTCCTTGCGGTTACGAGGAGTAATTGTGAATGCTTTCATTAAATCCAAAGGTTTCTCAGTTAATCGTATGTGCGCTTTTTTCCTCCGTTGAAAAGAGCCCTTAAGAAACGTTGTTATACACAATGCTGAATGCAATACGACATGAATAAGCAGGAATGAAATAAGTATATGCTAAACACATGTTAAAATAGTCCATACACCCAAAAATGTATCGGTTTTCGTATTTGGTACACCGAGGCTAGAAGCACATGGAATTGTCAGAGATAAAACGCTCACAGGCAAAAATGGGTTGGTTCTTAAGTTCTGGATTGTTTAAGTGAACGTTTTGCGTACAAAACAAAGTGCGTTGGCAATACGTTTTCTGTTATTCGACAGAGAATTATGTGCTGTAAAAAACACTGTGTTTAGTTTTTGTAGGCGTTTATCCCTACTGTTTGCCTTTTTTAGTCAATAAAATGGAATGTAACGTCTTCAATATATATATATATATATATATATATATATATATATATATATAACGAAACCTGCCTTTTGCGTTTAATCGAAGTGTGTACAAAACACTGTGTTTGCGCACAAAAGGTTTGCAAGCGGTGGTAGCCAGACTTCCTTCCCGACTTGCCGGTAGGACTGGATTTATATTCTTAACTTCAGCCACTTAGAGATATCAGAATATCCTCCTCACGTAGAATAAATCACGCGATAAGATTTGGCTACGCTTTCCTGCTGTAAATGTCTTAGTTGCGATGTCAATCTAATTAAACTTGATAAAAAAGGCTACTTGGTCTGCAGCAATGAAAAGAAATGTGTAGTGTTACGCCCGCTTTTACTACTGTGACACTGATGATGCATGAGATGAAGATGGAGCAGTGGTGAAATGAGATGGCGGGGGAAACCGGATATCCCGAAGAAAACCCACACCAGCGCCGTTGTTCACCACAAATGTCACTGCGGTCGCTTGGAATCGAATCCGTCCCGCCTTGGTGAGAACCGAGTGCTCTAACCATCCAACCACGGCGCGGACACTAGAGTGCTGCGATTACTCTCCTGCTGAAGTTCCGTAGTTCAGGTGCAAGTCATAATACCGAATCTTTCAGTTCACTTTCCGATTTTAATAACAAAAATACGTATCTGACCTCATACTTGTAGAACAAAATACTTGAGAAAGTCGTTCATCGTGACTCAGAATCTGTTACGAGAATATATATCACAGTACCGATCAGCTGTCAATAAGTCGAGGTAATACTTCACCATGATGCTCGTTAGGTGTTTACTGCTCGTTATTTGCAAGCGAAGGTAGGCCATTTTATTTCCTGGAGTCAGCGTGGTGTTCTGGCCCATTACCGCTGTAACCACAAAACCTCTCCGTGTTGCCTACGTCCAACCAGGTGGACGTGGTGAAGCGTGGACTCCGCTTCTTTGGGACGCCTATGAACTTTTTTATTGCCCGCATATGTACCTGCGCGCTTCATGCCCGTTAGGCCCCATAATAATCCTGAAATAAATATCCTTAAGTGTCAGGCAAAGGCACAGCATATCAGGCACAGTTCTTGCTGTGGGTATACTTAATGAACTGAGTTCAATGTGAGGTCGCAAATTGTCTAGTCACACTTGAATGAAGAGAGAAAAAAAGTAGATGTGGCTGACAGAGGCTGTACTTGAAGGAACCAAATGCTGCTGCTACCCATTTCGTGAATAAATAGAATATTTTGTAATAGATATACACTCTTTTACATGAGATGTGTGGTGTTTAAGTTCATTGGCGACACTGCTTAACGGAATTGTGGATTTAAGTTACACAACGGGCAAATTTCATTTCATCCTGAGCTATTACTTGTGTGTATATGTTCATAGTTATAAAAATACGCGTACCTTTCAACTTTCTATGAACCGCATTTTACTTTCATCCATATAACTCTGTCCTGCATCTTCATGTGCACTAGTGACCCTATTTGTTGCTTCGTGGAATAGGTTGTTGTGCGATCATGACATGTAATTTGTATTCTTATTCATCATGATCATTTATCTTAACACATTCGAAGAGTGTTGTCAACTGTACATTTTCATAAAGCTATGAATCAGACATATTAGGTAACTGCAATTAATGCATCTGAAATGCATGTGAATTCTAACCAACAAATGTGTGAGGAGATCCTTTAGTTTAAACCTGCCTCTCAGGCAGACAAAAGTACATGCATCTATCATGACAGAGTGTTTTTATCGTCCTACCTTGAGCCGTATAGGGCTTCCTTATAGTACATCGCCATTCAAAGATGTACATTACATAACCAGGAGAAAATGGAAGGAAAGGGAGCCCGAAAGACGTCGTCAGCAAGGAATGGTTACAAGAAACAGGTTTAGGTTTGCTCCTCAAATAATCGCATGATACATTTTCCAATGCTCTTATTTTTTAAGGCAGTAATTGTTGTCCTTTACCCTCCAGTGGACTAGCTGACTGGACCATAAATTTGCTCCATATTGCCTGTTCTACTCAACTGGCAGCTAAGTTGTTCTTCTTAATCCTAAAAAACAATAAGAGGCTGAGAAAATGAGGGTTGAAACATGAAATAGCGCAGCAACATCCCTTGGAAGAGAAACGTTGTGTCTTATGAATCCTCTTTAGAGGAGGAGTGCTGCAAGTACAGAGGCATTCCCGCAGCTAGACCTACGCGACTTTTGGACGATTGTTTTTCCGGAGAATATTACTAAAGTCATGCTCTCTAGAATGAAAACTAGCGTGACACTTTGAAAGTGCATCAGGAGTTATGGGGCTTCAACTATTGTTTGTTTCGGTTCATGTTGCGACGCAGTCTGGAAATGTACACTAAAGCAAGGCTACCTCTCCCATCCACTCAACTTGCACTTTGTCCACCCTGCGGGTATATAAAAAGTTCTTTCGGGGATTATGACGACATCCAGCGTTGGCATTGCGGCCATCAGGCGAGTGACAGAGGCAATAAACTTATTCGCCTAACTGAAGCAAACCCTCAACTTCAAGTGCAAGGTCCTCGGCAGCCTACACCCCCCCCCCTCGCGAGATAGGGGATTGTCCTCATTCATCGACTTATTGCTCACCGAGGATTTTCCATAGCACTTCACTCTCTTATCACTCAACGCTCTTCATTAAGGCCATAACCCCATTTTGAATGAGATAAACAGCAGGGTTGCCAGTCATGACACCTCGTTTCAAACCCGGGAAGGCGTACGGAATTGCTTCCGCGTTTTCATTTCACCCAACCCTACAATTACCTACATACTCTACAGGCAGCTGTAGAATCCTTCACCTCCATTGCGACACCGACTGGCAATAACTTTACAGTCCATGCCACGGCACACTTACATCCGAGGCTGCGCCGTGGCTGAGTGATTGGACCACTCGACTCTCACTAAGGCGGCCGGGTTCGTTCCCGGAAGATCGAAATGTGATATTTGTGGTGGAAAACACGGCGCTTGGGCGCGTTTTCTCCGGGATCTCCGGTTTGAACCGCCAATTCATCTAATGTATCATCAGTGTCACCGTCCGTGGTGCCGCATGCAGTAAAAGCGGGCATTAAATACTACAGATATCATTCCCTTGAACCTGAACGTCCTACCCTGGACTTAAACTTACTTATGCACACCTCTTGGTGCACAAAAGCCACACCACCGAGCGTTCCTTCGGCAACTACATCGACAGATCAAAGTTTGCCTGCATGAGCACCAAGTGCAAGCGTGGAAGGACATTATAAATAAGCTGCGCATTGAGAGCAGCGACGTGTGCAGCATGGCAAAATTCCTTCGAAACCGACGGGGTCAGTAAACTTCACCTTTCCAGGGTACCCAAGGGCTGGCCTACAATTCCCAAGCCATGGAAAACATTTTCGCCAACTATTTTCATCGTTAGTCATAGTAGCTCAATGATTGATAGAAGCCGGACGGAGACCTGGAAATCCGTGGTTCAAATTCCGGCCACGACACTGAATTTTTCAGTCCGGCTCAACCTTTCCATATTTCATCCTACCCTAACATAGTGTGAAAAAACAAATAATTTCCATTATTTGGCCTAATAGTGGTCCGAACTATAAAGCCCGGGCCTTAAAATACTTACAGCATAGTAAGTCGCCATTAAGGTAGTTGTCTCATGTGTTTATGACAACTCCTAGTGGTTTCCCGGGAAAACCACGAGTCAGTTGGAGAATTAAATGTCATGCCGGCACGTTGGCATAGCACTGATTAAGAGTAGCCGGAAGGAGACCAGAAGATCCGTGGTTCACATCCCAGCTATGGCATTGCATTTTTCTGTCTGAATCTACCTTTCCATTATTATAGTTTTGCTTATAACAAAACTAGTTAATTGCCAAAATGCATCCTTACCCTTTTTCCCTCGGTATCCTTGATTGTGATGTGGAGGGTATTGATAAAAGGAGAAACACAGTCATAATAATTTTAAATGGTCATGCCATTTCTCATAAAATTCTAAAATATATTGCGGGAACTCTTCATATCTTTTTTCACTCCAACTTACATTCATAAATGCTTAGTTCACATAAAATGAAGACCAGGCAGAGTGCGCAGCAATGCAGCAT
This sequence comes from Mantis religiosa, assembly GCA_030765055.1. Taxonomy (NCBI): domain Eukaryota; kingdom Metazoa; phylum Arthropoda; class Insecta; order Mantodea; family Mantidae; genus Mantis; species Mantis religiosa. The sequence continues at coordinate 199,609,217 of CM060950.1, read as the reverse complement.
TTCTTCGAGGAAGGTGCTCTGGCAAGGAAGCGTTAGTCTAACGGACAATACCTGCAGAGTTGTTAGTAAAAACTCTAAATTATTAGGACTAAGGTATATGAATTGGGGCAACAGTTCTTTATGAACATGTCTTAAAAGTGAAGTTTTAGTTTGCGAAAAGGAATGTTTGCGGAATAAAGCTAATTCTGCGGAGAAAATAAAATAAATTTGAGTATGTATTGTCATGCACTAAATTTCAAAAAGCCCTGAATACTGAATTACTTAGCATTCAGCTGAAATTTTCGAGTACATTTGAAAAGTGTCCAATAATGTGTTCAGATTGTTTCAGTTTGGCCTTCGTCCTTGGCCTTCATAGATTACACGATCACATATGAGTGGCCTGTGTAATTATTTTAGATAGTTTGTCTTGCACCAACCGTACACAACGCCGTCTCTTTCCTCGACTTTTTGGTAGGTATTTTAACAGTTCCGATATGATCCTTCCGCTGCTTTTAAAATGTGTTTTGTTTCTGCCAAATTAATTTATTAGTCATTCAAATACACTACTAAGTAATGTTAATTATTATCACGGTTAATTATCATATAATATCCATCGTAAGAAAATGGGTGGTAACAATAGTGTTGTAGGAAGTTTATTTCATCTTCACTCTCAATCTTCAATTTCTAGTAAGAGAAAGTAGGACTCCTGTTAAAAACTCTGCCTTCAGTGGCAGCTGACTACAAAGGTTTTGAGCCTTAGCGTTTTGCATAATACGAAAAAATATGGCTTCCGAAATATATGCCCGAGGGACATCCAAATAAATAAATAAATAAATAAATGCTCTATGCTTCATGAAGTTTCATGCAACCCTTCTCAAGAGTAATCAAATAAGCTCTTCTAGAGGAGAAGTAGCCGCGTAAAGCCTGGTTATAACAGGGCCTTTATAGCTTGGTTTTCATAATACACCAATTCTATTATGATGGAAGGTTTCAAATTTCACTGAAGGTCAGCGCCAATTGTATGGTAGTCAGCACAGAGGCTGATCAGACGTGTTAGGAGTTCAGACCCAAAAGGAGATCGGATATTACAAATAAGAAATAATACAAACGTTATTGTACTTTGGATAGTAAATTAAATCTCTTTTATTAAAGTAACAAATACTTAAAAATCACAAATCCGTACTTCAATAGTCCAGTCAGAAGTGAGAAAGGGCACAACCGTCTTGGACAGTTTACTTTCGAGATTATGATATTAGGTGGCATCATAGTGGTACAGCGAATCGAAATATTATTTCATTATAAAAGTGTTGCCAAGTTTTAAACATAATACACTTCGGTCAGTCAGACTTTCTGAGTACGTGCTCTGGTTCATGGTTCCGGTTCTCAAGGTCACGGGTTGGATCTCGGCGGAGGTCGACTGACTTCTTTTCGGGCATAAACGTCCTTAGAATCGCTCCTTTTGGTTGGAAAGGAAGCACAGATGATGGTTCCGTGTCATAGATTTTGACACTAAAAAGACCTCAAGACTGATAAAGGGGTATCTGAGTACAACTAAGGGGTATTTAGATTGGAACGCTGATAATCTTAGCAGTTAAAGGGGATCCTTAAATAAAAAATAAGTTAAATTTCATATTGGTGGTTACGGGTACTGGCAGAATCTGTAGCTCCACTAGCGTTCACTGTAGATCATTTTTTGTGGAGGTGTCACCAAAAGTTATAAAATAAACTGGCGGATGTGATATCCAAATTTTGTATATGGTGTATAGTTTCTAATAAGTTATTGTTTATTTAGTAGTGTCTAATGTCCAGTCTTATTACATAGAGCTCATCAGACGGTAAATTCCTTGAAACGAAGCTGTGTAAGAGAAAACATTTTTGGGAAGGAAATGTTCCTGGTGAAAATTTAGTATTTGTCAATCACGATGTCCGATGAAAACCTGGGGGGAGGGACCACAATCAGGAAGGACGGCATTGGTAGGATTAGAACTGCGGAATTCCAGAATCGGAGGTTAAAGCGTTACCGCGTGGTGCAAGGTGACTTCTTGGTCGTCAGCTTCGTCAGTGAAAATTTGAGAATATTGATGTCTGCGGCTGCTCTTGGAGTTATCCTAAAGCTCATGAATATAGGATCTGTAGCAAGGATTCAGAGTGTTTTGGGTGGATTAATAAGGGTACTTGGAAAGAAACACAGTTTTATTGTCTTATGACGATCGGTTGTATTTCTATTACTTTCGAAATACATATTAATTGGACGAACTCTGAATGGTTGGTTTCGCGCAGGCGTAGTTGTTTCTCCCGTGTCTAAAACACGACTTTTCGGATTGGCACCCAGCGACCAACTACTTTTAGTGAACGCGGTTTCTTCCCGTGGACTATTACGCGACTCTTCAGCTTGGCCCTCAGCGGCCAACTAACTTTCGATAGATATTTGTTCCCCGGATAGGTCATACGATTCTTCTCTGTTCCCCCTAAAGCTCATTATTTTTAATTAGTTGGATGATAGAACGCATATAGCGTCTCCTTTACGGGAACAACCCCTCTCTCATCTTTCTAGACCTCCCAAGATTTCTCCTGTCAAAAGTAGGCTTGAAAATAAACACTGGGTGCGACCCTGAGTATTTATGGCTGCGTCCGTCCTACTAGGGGAGAGAAAACGACCTCTTCAGAGTCGCTCACAAACTTGACAATACACATAAGATTTTGTTTCAATATATATATATATATATATATATATATATATATATATATATATATATATATATGAATCAACTTGAGGAAGAGAGTACCGTTTCACGCGGAGCCAGCCATCTCCCTCGATGTAATCCTTTTGCTTGTTAAATATCAATATCGGTTTAAAACTCTCTGATGTTAAACTGGACACAAATGTCTCATTATATGTTTAGCAAACTTTGGCAATTTACTCGGTTGCAACATCGTGAAAATTAAGTAAAACATACTTGTATTAATGTTATAGAACAATTTTTGTCTATGGTACATATGTGCGTCTGCAGTATTGGAGGAAGTTTACTCAGAGATTTTGGTACTGATTTCACTGCACGTGCTAGTAGTGTTTGATAAAAGGTAAGTTAAGGAAATAAATACCCCATACACATATCAGTGAGTTTTGTTAGCCGTATCTTCGGTGTTTTCAGTGCTCCTTCATGACTTTAACTAATACTTTGCAGCGATTTGTGCATGTAGGTATATCGCAGGCAACCAAAGTATAACTATTCGGTCTTTTTTTTCACGTAAACTCTCGATGGAGTAACAAAAACAACCATAAAAGCAACGGAAATCAAAACCATCTATACAGGTATATTCTGTTTCATCTCCAATATTCTCATGCTCTAATAAAAGTAAAAGTTTGTCTTCTAATAATTTAGAAATTAATAATTTAAATTTTTTATACTTTGTGGGATCACCTAACGTCAAAGTTATCTCTTTCAAAACAAAAAATATTTATATTTTTAGAAAAAAACTTCTTAATATTTCTCTATAATCCTTAATATCATAATTTATTTTAGAGGGTGAAAAATCCTTGATTGGACCAGATTCGCAGAGTGCAGGTTCCTGTGTCGGGCGAATATAAGTCTGCAGTAAATGTGGTACAGTTTGTTGTGTAAGTCATTTCCAGTATCCATAACATATACGCCTAAAATAAAAAAGTAAATTTCTTGTGTCTATCAAGCTAACACATCTTGTAGCTTGTCCTTTGTAGTTTAAACACGTTGGTACCTACTTCGGAAACGACCCAGTGCTTTTTGAGAATTTGCAGCAATTTCTTCAGAAATCTTATTTTAAGTTAATTTAAAATGTGTGGGATTTCTTAAAGCTTTCTCTTAAAAATCGCATGGGGTTACCTACGGCGGAGGAGGCCAGAAATACTTTATTATGAACCTCTCTTTGTGACATACGAACAACTGAGAATCTGTCTATAAATCGTCCTCCTGCTGCTCTAAAAGAGATTATTGCCATTAGAATTTATACACAGACACTGTGTGCTGAAATTTATGAACTTGTTGGCAATGCAATAGTATAAACACACTATAGCACTGAAATTTGAGGGAAATAACGCGGATGGTACATGAGTACATTGAAGGAGGGGTGCCGCGAGCACAACTATAAGCTGTATTTCTATAGAAGTCTGTATTTTGATTCAAAGTTTCGAATCAACTTCATGGCACACCGAGGGCATTTTCTGGCTTTGAAATCTATTTATTACTCAAGACACTTAGACGGTCATATTGCAGAAACAGTGCTTTGAGATATATCGCATGATAATAATGCAATAATATGCACAAACATGAAAAATATTTAACATTTGTTTATATATTTTAAAGGCTAAAAAGTATGACGGAAACTATAGCAGTAAATGCATAAAGCAACAATACCTATATTGTGTACTTAACTAAAAGAAAATTGCATTTAAGCACTTCATTAGTGTCAGAATTCCATCATGAGTTTGGCATTCCTAACATTGGCTGAATAGGCTGTTTGAACTTCCTTAAGTATTTGAGACTCGGATTCAGAAAGGCCTGTGTTGATTTCCGCCACTCTAACCATGTTTCCTTCGTGATTTCCCTGTTTTGGAAGGCCAATACTGGGGAAGTTCCCCTTCTATCACGAAATGTTGTCCTCACTTCCTGCCCATCATGTTTCAGGATTGTAGGTCCAGACGACGGCAGGGCGATGTGGTAACTGCTGGAGCCTCCTCCCTTCCTGAGACCGGGATCCTTTGGTTGCGGCTGCCTAAAGTCGGGATTATGATGAACTTTAACGGATTATCAAAGATAAGCAAACTGTAATAAAAGACTTGTTATTGACATGACGTGACATAATGCGACGTAACTTGAAAGTTTGGCAATGGCAAACTTCATCACATTACGTTTAGTGTCACATGATAACTGGAATCAATCGACGTGAAGCAGTAGCGTTCTTTAAATGAAAATTTTGTGTACAAAATAAGATGTTTTGCCAATGTGTTTTACGTAACTCAATAGTGAACTGTGTGCAGTACAAAACAGTGTACTTCACTTTTGTATGCTTTTATACTGTTTGATCTTTCCAGATCATTAGAATGAAGTGCAAGTCGAAAATGGTCTTTCTTGTCAAATTGACACTTTGTTTTGTTTAGCTGGAAAAACAAAAGGTGAAAATCTTCAGCCCCGTTTCCTTCGGAAAATCGGTGGTCCCGTGTTGAAGGTTTATGACACATAAAAGAAACTCCAAGAGACATCTGAGCTAAATTAAGCCATCTTTCACGCCAAATAAAAAATGGTACGCTGAGAACCACAGCAATTACAGAGTTTCTATAAATAAATAATAAATTTCAATTGACCTGAAAGGAACAAACAGTATACAAAAAGTAAATACACTATATGAAA
>CM060950.1:199473854-199596354 GCA_030765055.1 Mantis religiosa | reverse complement strand
CGCTTTTGACCTGAAAATCGAGTCTTGTACGGAATAACTACTAGGAAAATAATACTACCAATTTTTTAAAGAGAGATATGCCTTCTGTTTTTGAGGTGAGGATTTTAGTACGCCTCTGCCGGCACCGGTTCCAATGAGCGATGCAAATGGTCTGTAAATGTGTTACCATATGTTTATCAACCTATAGAAAATGCACCAGACTGTACCTAGGGATAGCTAATAAAGTTTTATTTATCTCAAATATCTCTAAGCTGTCTAACATCTTTCGTGTAAGTGTTATTTGCAGGATTAGTCCCTAGTATTTACAGAAATTACAACTTCCAGATTTTCGGTATTAGAGACAAAGACGTTGGTTTGAAGACATCCTCCTCTTTGGTGTTACCGTATGTAATTAAGATATCGAAATTTTGGATGAAATGAATTGTAGCTTGCATATCTAGGCAACACGCCTCTGAATAAGACAGACCATACATTATAAAAGAAGCTTGTGACTGGCAGATTTTAAATGGTATTCAATGTAAAACTATAGACATACACGCAATGAATAAACAGCTACGTAACAAGGTAGCCTAGAGATAAGAGATGATGAGGTTTTCCTAGAAGTCTAGAGCGCGGTACATACAAAGACGTTATTCGCATCTAGGATCTGAAAACTGCCATAGCTTATAATTATGCTCTTTCAAAAACAAAATTAGGAGCGACAATGAGGGTGGGGCTAACAGCATGTGATGAAGGGAGGGGCTTGCTGCAAAGTTGCTATCTCATGGGATCACAATGCCACGGCTAAATTAACATTCTTTCCGGCCGCTCTTTACAATGGCCTGCCCTATTTAGGCTTATTGCACCCAGCCTGGAAATAAGACACCGTGATATGCGTCCACCTTGGTAGCGTAGATGGTAGTGTGTCTGCCTTACATTCAAGAGGTCCCGAGTTCGAATCTCGGCCAGAGTGAGTTACCTGGGTAAGGTTTTTTCCGGGGTTTTCCCTTATCCTGAAAGACGAATGTCGGGTAACTCTAAGCTCCATGGACCCCCCGAGGCATTGAGCATCATTTCACCCATTTCATTCATCGTCCGAGATGGAGGACGTAAGTTACACAAACAAAACCGTGATATGCAATATGGTATCGTTATGAACGCCAAACAAAAGATTGTAGCAAGCATCCCTTTAAATTAGCATGTGCAAGCCACCTGTTTAGCGCCGTACGCTTTTTAAGTTATACGTTAGAACATTTTTTTACACTGAAAAAATGAAATTCACAATTTCCTCCACCATTTAATCATTGCATATACACGCAAAAACAACTCACATAAAATCTTAGCGTTCTGTTTGCTGCTAATATTCGCAAATATTTCCAAGCAGTAGATAGCATTAATGTTAGGTAAAACAGAGAAAACATTGAGAGCTTAGAATACGTTTAAGTATTGGAAATATAAATGGTTTAATACTACAATGAAGAAACGAGTGATAGGTTCATTTAGATCGAATTGATAACAACAGGATAACAAAACAAAACAACAAAACAAATTCAAATAAATCAGAATTAGATAGAGAAATCAACCTAAAACAGATAGGGTATAGACCAAACTTCGTTGCAAACTAACCACATGACAATTACGTAATGTAAATGATAATGATGAACTGTAACCTCAGCAATATGCGGGATTTCCTCTTTGTCGGAATTATATATAAGTACACGTATGAGATCACTGATCTACACATGCACAGACGGACAAGTCAAGCTTTGCTCTACTTAGACGTCAAGATCCGTCAGCGGTAACCAAGACGTTTTGTCTAATTAAATATATTTTGTGTAAAAGTTCCTCAGAGAAGATATTTTAGCTCGCTTCTCTCTCTCTCTCTCTCTCTCTCTCTCTCTCTCTCTCTCCTCTCTCTCTCTCTCTCTCTCTCTCTCTCTCTCTCTCTCTCTCTCTCTCTCTCTCTCTCTCTCTCTCTCTCTCTCTCTCTCTCTCTCTCTCTCTCTCTCTCTCTTCTCTCTCATCTCTCTCTCTCTCTCTCTCTCTCTCTCTCCCTCTCTCTCTCTCTCTCTCTCTCTCTCTCTCTCTCATCTCTCTCTCTCTCTCTCTCTCTCTCTCTCTCTCTCTCTCTCTCTCTCATCTCTCTCTCTCTCTCTCTCTCTCTCTCTCTCTCACTCACTTAGTTCTGATAATTTGGGCTAGAAATCAAATCAGGATTTGCAGGATCTCCCTTTGTTGATGATAGAACCAACTTTACTGTATAATAATAATAATAATAATAATAATAATAATAATAATAATAATAATAATAATAATAATAATAATAATAATAATAATAATAATAAAATAATAATAATAATAATAATAATAATAATAATAATAATAATAATAATAATAATAATATAATAATAATAATAATAATAATAATAATATAATAATAATAATAATATAATAATAATAATAATAATAATAATAATAATAATAATAATAATAATAATAATAATAATATAATAATAATAATAATAATAATAATGTTCCATAATACTTAATAAACTAATATACACAATACTTAATAAATACTAGCCACTAAATGTAACTATATTTATAAAAAATAAAGCTTAAATATTTTACTTTCCAAAACACCATTCTGAAAGTCGGCATAATGCTATTTTAGGTTAAGTGTCCTAATTGGTTTAAGCGTACGCTTAACACGTGCGAAATATACCACGTACATAGCGGATAGCTATATTACATTCACATGGCTTATTCTACCCATTCTCCAACACGCTTTTGTTACAAAAGCACATACATATAACCACTTCATGCTACTGGGGATAAGCATATGTAGAAACTGTCGCATTATATATAAACATATCCTCTAGATTCAATAAAGTTATGGGAATGCAGTAGGCCAGATCGCTTTGAAATTTTCTTTCTTTGCATTGCCAAAAGAAAAAGAAAGATAATAACTTCCCACTTGAGAAAATTAGATGTATGTGGAAACTAAAACCAATAACAAGAAATATCTCCAAAATGGTTAGCTCCACAACATACATACATACACACACAGACATAATTTCAGTGATTGTAGACGTGACTAATATAAGCCAGTTGAGATATGCAATGCATGGTCTGCGACTAAACACAACGCAGTTGATTGTGTTAAACCTAATTGACATAAGATGCTGGTAAATTGGAATTTAAACAAGGTGGGTGAAATTTTTGGATGAGAAGGTCTTTAAAACTGCTTCCCTTAGTATAGAAATATCGATTCTTGGTAGCTCGTTATTGGCTTTCTCAAAATTTAATGCCTCAAAGACCTCTCAAATCTCGAACTAATCACCTGCCAGTGCGACAATGAAAAGCGATTACCTACCTTCTTGCATTATGTAGCCTAATCTACTGCTGATTTTGTAACTGTGCTGGTGGCCCAATCCTTAATGCCGAAAACTGGTATTCTAAGGGATGTTGGTTCGGTTCTTGTCGTGTAGTTAATTTTTTCTTTGTGTATTCACGTGTAATACGTACATTTTAATAGGAAGAAATTTCATGATACATAACTAAGAACATGAATCTCATTGGCCAGGGCAATAACACCACTAAACTTTTTCTGTAGTCACCTCAAGTCTCTGGTACATGAAACACCTATTACCTCAGAAGAGGGCCTAGCTGTCCGAACAATAGCAGCATGTGAAGTTATTTGACACACACAAAGAAGTTTGGACAGAGTACGATACGTTCCTTTGCCGCTGTGAACTTTGCGTAGTGAACTTGCGCTGTGAACGTAGGTCAAGTTTTCGAGCAGTTCCTACAAACCTGACGTAAAGAGTTGCATTTACTTTTTATTTTATGCAAGTTCGTTCACCTTTAAGCCACCTCCCATTTAAACCTATAGCATGTGAAAGTATTAAGCAGGATTCAACCTTTGTTAGAAAGGACTGTAATTAGTTGCACCGACAGGAAAAATTACACCGTAAACTTCATACATTTATACAACAATTAAAAGCTTATACGACATACTGAGCAACAACCAAACAAACAAAACAAAAGTAAACAAAAAACCGAAAAATAAAGCAGACTCGAACTTGCTAACCTTTTACTTGAAAGCTAAGGTCAGAACCATTGCCCCAGAGGGAATGCTACGACATGGCTGTTCATTTTCGTATGCTCTGCACTCTAATGTTATCAGTGGCGTACTGGCACTTTAGAAACTCATAGCCGTAACTTCCACATTTGAACCAACAGGCCATAAGTCTCCTATCTCAAATTACCTACTTGTTTCAGATAAATCCACTGGCTCTGAAAATATTTCGATGTAGTTCATTAATATCCTACATATACACCCATATATTTGACATAAATTAACATAAATTGACATACCTGTGTCAATTGACATGTCAAATGACGTGTCAACTGTCTACATTATTGTGCATAAGATTTTAAGCCTTACCTAATTCAGAGGCTCTTCCCAAAACATTAAAAATATGTGTTTTAATTAACATTAAAATAACTTAAGTATGTGGTATTTTAATCAAAATCGTTAGTCTCATTTTTGAGAAAATCAACAGTTCCTAATATTTTACCATGTAGCGGTAGTTTTGGAGAATTTTCTTGAAAACCTTCGTCTCCTTGGAAAATTGTGAACTTAAATACCAAGTTTAGTATTTAAACACGAATTCCGGAATTACGTAGGTTAAAATTTGTAATCTTATAAGGATAAGGTGCCTTATGGTTCGGGGAGTCGGCATGCTTACCCCTACCATCCCCATCCTGCGTTTTCCGTGTCCTTGGCTGCAGCTGGAAGAGCTTCGGTATAGAGTAGACGCCATATGAATTGTATTATAAAGAAATGATAGAGAAATCGATAAATGATTGCTGTAAGCAATCTCGGTACGTTAAAGGCTGAATTTGTCACATGAATAAGGGTTCATTAACAAACCTCCATGTTGAGGGTTTAGTTTCACTTACAATTATATTATGCATTTTGTTGTAGGGATCATATTCACGTGTTTATATAAGATGTTTCGGTACTGTAATTCCTATAATTGTCAATTTTGTATATAGAAAGCAGCTATTCACCTATGTTAACATGTTTCTGGTTCTGTTAGCTTACACAAGCTTTAAAAACTACATCTTTGGTGCTAGAGGCAAGATGATTTCCGCGCCCGGTGAAAGTTTTCGCTATTTGATGTTTAGGGTTAGAAGTTCTTTGCGTTATTGTTATTCGTTCTGGGCACGTGGGTTGTAGACGGCGTAGGCGGAATATCAGAAACTTAAAGGAAAATTGCGTAATCCGAGGTAAGTGAAGTCATGAGATGTGGTTCTGAAGTCAGGGAAGGAAGATTAAAATAATGTCATAGAAGTTCGATTAGTCCAACAGCGGGAAAAAGTAGCCAATCCACGAAAATTGGTAGATTTTGTATTTACAATGCCATGAAAAATCATCGTCACAACCAGTCACCGCCAGTCAGCAAGAGTGATTATTAGAAAGTACTGTGTAAACCAGCGTCCCTGTGAGGAAAATATTTGCCAGCAATTGTAACAAAAGTGTTCGGCAAAAGATCCGCTTGCCGATGTTTCATTCCGGCTACTTTTATGTGAAGCCGTGAAGACACAGATAAGTATTAGACTCAGTAAGTTTAGATGTGCCACATAAACGTTGTTTAACCTGCGTATTGATCCTGCCAAATTGGAGTACACTAGACTAATCTGCCTGGAACATTTCAATGGAAATGAAATAAGGAAATACAACAGAAGTACATTAGAAAGGATTTGCTTGTTAGTAACCCTAATTCCAGATCTTTTCTCCTCGACCTGATGAGGGAACTATCACTGCGCTCACATCGCTATGCACCCGAAAATTTGATGGTATAATGGCTGTGTATAGGTATAAGCCATCCTCACCAAAAATCTGCTGCGGAGTAGAAACGCAAAGCCCAAAACTAAAACCTGCAAAGTGCCGCTATCTGACCACTTGCTGGACATCCAACGTCAGTTCTGTCCAGGGTGTGGGGGAGGAACGGGGCTCCTATGTATGTCATGTGTAGACCGCTACCCTCAGTGATAAATAATCCCTCCCGCACACTGCTGTATTATTATGCATATATGATCCTACGTATTCTGAACTCATTTTGGGTCCTTCCAGCTATTCTCTGCACCCGATTTTTGGCACACAGGTCCAACATAGAGAACAGATGATGCCATCAAGCTCTCAGGCGCGTACGGGTGTGAGCATAGTGATAGTTCCCTTGTAAGATTACCATCATGGGCAGGGTCAATAATCCTCTAGAAATAGCCGAACAAGATTATACTGAGACAGTGATCCGGGCAAGAAAAGATGCTTCGAACCTGAAACTCTGACAAGCAGAGGCGGCCTGCAGGTACGACCATCTCCTGTCACGGGCAATCTTAGATATTCCCGTCTGTAGGTAAAAGAAATTAGTGGGGCTAGTGCAGCTAGGAAATTAAGGTTACAGTGAAACTCGGTCGATCAGAATACCCTTAGCTCAAAGTGTTCCTGGAATTCAGTGTTTTAGCTACTAAGGTATGTAGCAAGGTTTAGACAATTAGATTGGGTACACAATTCATAGGATTTTGCGAGTTTCAATGTTACAGAAATGTTTCAGAGATGAATTAAGTATTTTAGATTGGAACAATGAATAGCTATGTAAGCGAGGCTTAAGTTAATATTAGAGCATGTACTTATAAAATTAACGCCCTTTCCCGCCGAGCGCTACAATATTACACATCTATTATAATCGAGCTATCTATGGCAGCAATGCATAAAGATCACGCTTGACTGTATATGCTGAGGGGGGGGGGGGAAGCTTAAAATTTTCTGATACGACAACGCACACTTGGCATTATTAATACAGAAACCGTTATTTTTAAACCGTAAACTCTAGATAGATGAGAAGTTAGCAGATATAATTCAATAGTTCTATCTTTCGACATCACTTCGTTTTTGAGCTACATCCATCCACCCCCCCCCCCACACACACACACACAAACACACACACACACACACACTTCGACATACGCCAGTGCAGACTTTTTTCTAAAACATGACCTTTGACTTTTTTATTTAGGGAATGTCAAAACGTATTTCCGGTGAAACCTCGACATCGATATTTTGTGTGGAATACAATACTTTTCCTACTTACTGTATGCCGTAGGTAGAGAAAGTAAAAACGTAAGTTATTCCTACACTGGTTTACTGAACTGGATAACTTATGAGATTCGTATTCGGAAGGATCGGGTTTCAAATCCCAGAGTGAGCGAACATCCTTATCTCGAGGTTCTGTTTTATTCTCCCTGACCAGTAAAAAATGCTGGAATGAGTTCTTACGTTCATTTCATTTCCCTCTTCATCGTCGAGGGCTATATGACTAGACACGATGGTGATATTTATTAGAAGTGCACCACAGTAACAATACTTCTGGTCTGTAACTGTCCTTTGTGTGGTAGTTGGGAATGTTATATTTGGAAGCGTTACTCGCCGCCCTCTGATCTCCATCACCTCCCTTCGTTCTGGAGGTTAAATAAGTGCTGAAATCCTTCTTTCTCGTAACATGGACTAGGACGTTTATGACAGGGCAGTATTTTTCGGTAAGACTGACACGTTCCTTGAGTAGATATGAGTGACTGTTATAAAAAAATCTAAATAAAGTACTTAATGTTTGTCATTTAAGCGTATAAGGCGATTACTCTTCGTTTGATCATATTTTATATTCTCAATTTTTTCAAGAAATAAACAACGTTGTCACACATTCTCTTTCCTCCGTGTTACAGTTTTCAGAATTGCGCATTGGATTTGGTTTCCTGAAAAATGGCATATCCCTCTCCTATTTCGTTTGAATTCACAATATGTACTACACCCTTACGTACCAGTGGATTTGCGTAGCTTATTGTTCCTGTATGAGCAGGTGGCTGCTTAAGCCATTCTGGACCTTGCGCTGCAGACAAGTATCTCACTGACTCGTTGTGTTTTCAATCTTTTTAAAGTCGGAAATGGGTGCAATATATTTAGGAAAAAATCTCTTAAATAAAGTGTTCAAGTAAAATTACAAGTTTATGTCTCAGTATGGCGAGAAAGTATGTTCGAATATTGGTAAAATATTGTTAAAAGCTATGAAACGTAGGGGTAACTGCGGAGAAGTCATTTAACCTTCAGTGGCATGTGGAAACAGAAAAAAACACAGAGGGAAACCGGCAATCCATTCATCACTTTCTGAAGAACTTTCCTTTGTGCTGGTATTTCTTTAAGTAAACTGAACCATCCAAAATTTCCTGAATTCTTAAAAAAATATGTAGGCAATTCTCTTCCTGATTCTTCCACTTTATGAAAGGAATACAGCAGCCAAAGCTACGATTAACGCAATGCAACAAATCAGACAGCCGGTTATAAATAGAAGTACAAGGGTTGTCAATTGATAAAACCACAGACTATGGGAAGATATATTGCAAATATCATTGTGGGAACTTTGGAAGAAAATTGTCCAAGTGAAAACTCCCTGATAAACTGTGAACATTTAGAGAAAATAACATTTTTTAACAATTATTAAACTATTCGACAGATCTGTGAATGTCATATAGCTCAAAAGCGTGAAGTATGACATAGAACTACTCTTCAGAACGGTGAAAGTTGCCTACTAATTAAAAGCAGAGTTACAGAAGAGATTCTTTGTAAATTTACTGATGTTGATAAATTTGTTGAGTGTGTTAAAAAGATAACTTTGAAAGTCCCTTCGTGTTTGCAAGTTGTTAGCTCCATATATTTCCTTACTACCATGGAAGTGAGACAGAACTGTTTTGGAGTAGTCGGAAGTGCCACTGTTGAAGCAGATGGAACAAGCAAAAACAATTGTGAATAAATTATATGTTTGTGGTAAAGTAAGGGGAAAAAACTGTCAAAAATGGGAAAAAGCAGTAGAATAAAACTAACGATATCATAAACTGTGTTCCATTTCAATGATTTTGTCGGGTGAAAAGTTCTCTCTTAATCATTTATATTTAGCTTCAAATGACACTGCACATTTTAAATACGTCCTTCTTGTGCCAGTAGAAGAAGAAAAAAGTTTTTCGAAGTACAAGGCTTCGTTAGCTGAAAGTAGAAAATCCTTTTTATTTGAAAATTTGCATAACGTAATCGTTATGTATTGGAACTCAGAGCTAATACATTAAGTAGAAATGGGGATGTAATAACAAAAACAGAACATAAGCTAGGTTCTGATAATGTAAATACAAAGATACTACAGCTTCAAATGTCAACACTTAGCTTGCTTTCATGTGCATTTTATTCTCAAATAAATGGTTCATTATCAAAACTCTCTAATTTATCTCGAAACAGAAATTTTACGATTAGACCATTCGCCTATCACCTAGTCGATCCGGGTTCAATCCCAGGGGTTACACGTCATATTTGTGATGAACTAAGCGGCGTCTGCATGAGTTTTCTCTGGATCCTCCCGTTTCCTCTGCCATTTATTCCACCAAATGCTAAATAATCATCTTTCTTTTCATCCACTGCACAGAAATTTCATATCCTCTGCTTCTTCACTCTCATACCAGGTATCGACCTGTTCCCCCACCCTGAATATTCTCTCCGATGCAGTTCCTCTGCTCTTCGGCAGGCATCTGATCCCAAACATCCACTTATGAATTCTGATGGGGGTGGAGTAAAAGTTCGACATACGAGAAGGGTAAAAGGGAAATAGAAAAAAGAAACATTTTAATATTGCTAGGTCATATTTGTTATGTTGTGAATATTTCTGTAAATGTTTGTTTACAACGGCATATTTTTGTGCATATTGTGTGATTTTAGGTGGAAAAAAATCCTAGTCCTATTCATTACTCTCTACCCCGCGCTAAAACCTGTGGGTTCGACACTTAGTAAAGCTGGCTTCAATATGCACGATTAGGAATAAATAAAATGCCAGGAATATAGCCATTAGTAAGTACAAAGCAACAACCATTCTTAACAGCTAACTTCTACGCCAGCCGGCAGCCGCATGAAATTAATGTTGCAGAGAACTATTAATATACAAACTCAGTGCACAAGAACGACACGTTCGTTTAGATATAGTATTACCATAATCTTAAATCTGAAACTTAACGAGATCCTCTTTAGGTCATGACACGAAAAGGATTACGTTAATTAAAAAAAGGTAATACCAAATTGGAATATGTTATTTTAGAAAGATCTACCAAGATCCTTCAGCATCTTCTATAGACCAATTATTCATGCTCATATGAACTTTAATATTTGCTGTTTGACTGATTTCACATTTGCGATTACCTTTAATGTAATCGAACACAATAATTTCAGCAATAGTAATATTCATAAGACACAGTTTTGTCAGGTTTAGTATCCTCTCAAAATAAATAAGGGTAATTTTGCTGGGGAGAAAATATAACGCAGTAAAATAATATAATGTTATACATTAATGTGACACTAGCGTAGAAAAATTCTTGTGAACCTCAGAATATCTCTCTCACACACACTCTTTCTCTCTCTCAGAGTATGAGGAGAGAATTAATAACTAGAATAAATAAGAAATATTGCCTAGGCACCTGCTGCGGCTTGTGCTTTTACTGAACCAAGAAAACAAGTTCCATAGTGCAAAAGGTGAAAAATCTGAAAACTGTCGCCTCAGGACTAGTGCGACATAAGTCGGAGTACTAACTGAGCTGCGATAGCGAGAGGAGCTTTGCTGAGGTTGCTCCCGTCTCTATAAACAAAGTATCATCATAAAGATCAGAACACGGTAACTCGGGAAAAGAACAAAAAAAGGTCAGAGAAGGCAACGAAGAAAGTTACGGCAGAAGGAAACTGGAGAAAAACCAAGAGAAGAGGGCGATAAAGGGAATTCTGACAGGTGATAGTAATAAAGAGAAGGGATGGCTACAACACTTCAACAAGTATTGCGATGTGAAGGCGTGGAAGTAACGGTGTTATCAAATAAGAGCACTAGAATGATATTCAGGACTATTGGAAATATAATATCATAGCAGGCGGTGACACAGATGATACATCAGATGAAGATGTAGCACCGGTGGAATGAGATGGCGGATGAAACCGGAGATCCCGGAGAAAACCCGCCCCAGTGCCTTGTTGTCCACCACAAATCTCATTTTGCAGTCCCCCGGGATCGAACCCGGGCCGCCTTCGTGAGAGTCGAGCGGTATAACCACTAAGCCACGGCGCGGCCCTAGAAAAAAATTTGCAAAAGTTAGGAATGATATGCAGGGATTGAAAAGATGAAGGCGGAAAGAAGCATGTTAGGCTATATAGACAACCAATGAACAAAGAAATTGGAAACATTACACCCTTGCCAAGAAAAAGCGGATGGAGTAAGAAGATGTGATCAAAGTAGAAAGAGAGAGGCGTAATGAAAATGTAGCAATCAAGCAAATAATGGAAGCTATGAGTTGGAAGGAAAGTGGGGGAAAAGGCAGTAAAATCGCCATGTTTTCCAACTGTATAGTACCAAATAAAAAGGGATGCTGTTCTTAACTGCTTCTGGAGCTAAGCCCACATCAAACTTTAAAGGTGAATTTACAGCAATGGGTGAATTCTCAAGAAATGGTGATCGGAGCGACACTAAGGAAAGTTTTGCACTAGGGATGCACCTTAACGGCCGGAGCCACATGTGGTACTTGAACCACAGGTTGTATGGAGCGAGCAGAATGGCGGTAGCACACTTTAATTTATTAACCCGGTGCCGTCCTATTGAACAGCACACAATAGACACATTGCCAGAACAAATTGAGGCATTGTGGTCTTTTATATTAGGAAAATATTATGAAACCTCCATTTGATTAATACTTGGTCGACATGACAAATGAGAACAGACGACGCTCGCCAAGAAACACGATTCAAAAGTGATCAACAAACAATAGTAGAGGAAGCATTTTTCTTCCTACACAGCTTAGCTCTTTCTTTCTTTTCTTTTCATTCAATCTCATATTCTTTCCCATTATAAGGGATTTTCATGCCTTTTGTTTCGTTTCTGAAGCATGAATAGAAAGCATTTCGTCATTATAATCTTATTATAAAGCCCAGATAATGCTGCGACATCATACTACCACCAGATAGACAAGATAACATCTTATTGTACTCCGTTCTCAAGAGATCTTACGCTGTTATTTTTATAACGTTACATTATTAGCGTTATGCTGTGTTATAACTCAGGTTTACCTTACAAAATGGCAATTAACTTGTGATCTAAGCAGCAAATGTTTTAATGGTGTTTCAATAAAATCTCTAATTAATATTTTATTAAATGCAATTTTACTTCATTTTTATGCAATTTAAAAAATAATAGGTATTTTGTGTTTCTTAATTTTTATTAAAATAAGCACAGGCAAATCAATGTTGTTGGAGTATTAAAATACCTATCATAAAATACGTATTAAAATATTTGTTTAGTTGCTAAGATGATTAGCAGGGTTGGTGATTTTTCGCAAATGTATTATCGCGCAAAATGCTCGTAAAGGCTGGCTTGTAGAGCAGTATATTCTTTGTTCGCGACCTGTAAGCCACTATTGAATGTGCCTTTAAATTACTAAATTGACTTAAAATGCAAAATATATCAAATTTATGTGCTATTATTCAAATTATAATTTAAAAAATAGAAGAAATAAAACAAAAGATTGGACAATCGCATAGAAGAAAATGCAGAAAATATTGTTTCTCTCTCAATAGTTTGGAATCAATTTATCATGTCGTCACATACCGAGCATTGCCCATATATTTTAAGATTTAAATAAAAGTAAAAGAAAGATACAATTTTTTCGAGTTCTTTAAGTATGTAAATTCATTCCGAGTGCAGGAAAATAAAACTGTAGACTCTCAGCAAACGCTGTTAAGCTGAAATAACCAGACTTTGCTTAGGTAATTCTGCAATGCATTTAGCGTAGTGTTATTATAACGTAGACGCTGAAAAATATTAAATTATATACAGTTAACTGTAATCACAGAACACAATAATGAGATATGTTCATTGAGTAACAGTGTAGTACTTGACAGCTTGCTGGATTTGAGTGGATTTTTTGTGTTGTTTTTTGTTATTCTGGTTTTTCCGTAGTATTTTTTTACTGTGTTATGCTTAATAGCCTTATAAATTATATTTTTCTGCATGTTGCTTTAACCTATATTAACTTTTCAAAAGGCGCAACTTCTTCTATACATTTTCAATTCACTGTTAATCCTTTAAAAATGTGATTTTGATATTAAAATATTCGTTTATCAGTTGTAAGTTTTTCTTTAAAATGTTATAAAATGCTAAATTTTCAATATAAAGTAATATAAAATGCTACATATACAAATAAATATGCTTTTCTAATTTCAAGAATACTAAAAATCACCACAGCTTTATGCCCTATGTAAATAACAAGATCGACAATAAAGAGCATTTTGAGTACTCGCGGGAGCTCACGGGACCTTTCATTAATTTAAAAAGAACAAGTAGTATATTTTAGTACACAAAAGCTAAATAAACATTTCTACAGCACATAACCTTCTATCGAATAACATAAAGCACACTGCCAAAACGCTTTATTTTGCGTACACAACTATAATGAAAAAAGCAAGACTTTCGGGCCAGCCTATTAACATCCTGTAACTTTTACCTCAATTCTTGCATTAAAGTTTCACTGTATTCGTTGTTCATATTAGTTTGTTGGTGGTGTGCTTAATTACTGAAGCGGCAGTCTACAAATATTTAAAATTTTCTTAAGTATTCCTTTTTATTTCAAAAAGATGGAGCAAACTTTGAGTAAGTTGGGTGGGAAATCGAAGAGATATCTACAAGAGAACAGCAGAAGTATACAACGAAAGCGTTTGAACTTGCTGTAAAAATGGTTTTAGATGAAAACTGTTCGAGGTGTAAATAAATGTGCCAAAACTATTCCATCCCCTGGAGCACCCTAAAGAACTATGTAAACCGTTGTGATGGTGGCACTGTAAATAAATATACCAACAATAGTCCAGTGCTAGTATCAGTTCCAGCAGTGTAAAAGTGAAGTCAAATAAAATGTGCCAACAGGAATGTGGAAAAGATGAACGGTTTTGCCCTACTTGAATGAAAGTTACCATAAAGGACAGAAAAAAAAAGTTCTTTCATAGTATTCATATGTAACATAAGTGCATGCCAGGAAGAAAATGACAGTAATAATAATTGAAACGTTTGTTGGTACTGAGAATTGCTAGTATCACGAAATGTACACACCGACTCACATAATTAGGTAGGGTCAGGTATTACTCAGGACAGATAGCACTGCGTTTATTTGCGGCCAACGGAGCAACTACGCTGCTCTAAGCGCTGTACAGGGTGGACATAAACACCATAACAGCGCCACCAATTCACGCGCATTGCTAAAATTTCCGGATAATAAATGTGTTACTTTTTAAATAAGCCACAATAAAACAAGTGTTGTTATTTGTATTGTGACCATGACTGTAAACAAATTTCGAATATTTTTCCCACAAATGCATGATTTCTAAAAATGAAAGAGAGTAGTTTTACCATACATTGGGCTTATGCACAGTGAGAAAACTGCGTGGCTTTTATTTTATTAAATAACTATGAAACCCAAAGAATACACAAATGTTTAAAATTTTCCCTATATAATTATCTGAAGATAGTTCGATCATGCCAACCGATGACTGATCCATAATTATAGAGAATGCAGTATTTCCAGAATTTGAAAAGTGGAGGTTAAAATAATTAAATCATTATTCGATTTTAAAAAGCTACTTTTTCAAAGTCAGGCAATCCAATGCGTTTACTATAAGATTCCAGAAGCTGGATTAAAAAGCTATAAGTTCTTCTACCCTTATCCACAGCATTTGGTTTATCCATCCCTTTACAACGCTCTGGCAGGTTTCGTAACAAGTTTGGTCGTTTGTCTCTTTAGCCTGCCTCGGTAGCGTAGATGGTAGCGTGTCTGCCCCGAGTTCGAATCTCGGTCAGGGTGAGTTACCTGGATAAGTTTTTTCCGGGATTTTCCCTTATCCTTCGAGGCGAATGTCGGGTAACTGTAAGCTTCATGGACCCTGGACTCATATGAGCATCATATCACCCAATTCATTCACCGTCCGATATGACTTAAGGTTGGAGGACGTAAATTACAAAATAATAACAACAACAACAACAACAACAACAACAATAATAATAATAATAATAATAATAATAATAATAATAATAATAATAATAATAATAATAATAATAATAATAATAATAATAATAATAATAATAATAATAATAATAATAATAATAATAATAATAATAATAATAATAATAATAATAATAATAATAATAATAATAATAATAATAATAATAATAATAATAATAATAATAATAATAATAATAATAATTTGTCTCTCTGCTCTAATTGTAAGGCTTGACTCCAGTCTTTTGTCTAATATTGACTAATGTATTTCCCTTATAGGTTACAGACGGCACAACGATGGGGAACACATGGCCACGCACTGCGATCTTCATAAATCAGTTTCCATACCTCAGAAAAAAATGAAGTAAGGGAACCAAATGAGGTTATAAGTCGCAGGCACATAGGCTACAAGACGCTTTGAATTCCCTAATCATTTCAGATTCGGAAAGCCGTCCCACTGCTGCAGCTGCCTAGAGAGGATAATGAACGATCCGTAAACCAAGCAGCCCTGTACAGCTACAGTTACGTCAGAGCTGGCCTTATGACGTAATCACTCAGTGCAGGCTAGCTCGGGAACAAGGAAAACAATAGCGCGGCACTGGCCTGCTAACACTGAGGTAATACAGCTATACGGTGGAGGGAGTCACCATACTTTATCACAGATATAGTAGTATGTATTTGTGATAGCTACACGACAAAAGAGTTTGTTCAACATTATTAATTTAAATAAAAATACTGTGAAAAGGTGGACTTTATCGCACAGGAAACAAAACACTACTACATATCGCGTAAATAAATTGCGCGCGCACATGCACACACACACACACACACACACACACACACACACACACACACACACACACACACACACACACACACACACATACACACACAGAACACTGAAAAGACTTCACAAAATTATATTTTGTATTATAGGTACATACTGCAAATTATGATGATATCCTGATGAGGATATTCAAGAAAATGTTTCCTTTGTCCTTATGAAATTAGGATTCTTTGATGATATAACCAGAGTATAACTTTACTGTCAGCCTGGATTATTTCTTATATATTTTAAAATTCTCTTGTCCGTCAATAGATTTTCAATATTGGGCATCATATTCTGACAAACACGCACACGCGAATACCTTTCAAGTTATGATCTAATAATTGTTTTCTACGACATGGTTTGTAAGCCTTCATCAGTGAATTAAAAACCTGCTCATATAGTCATGTATGTCCCAACATGCTAAGATACAGGCAGACAAAATTAATAAAGATCTGCAAAGTATCATAGAGGACAATTCTAGAGTAATATTACACTACCACACAGGAGCCGCCATACAAATCACAGCTGTTACTGCCCCGTCCATGTTGCCACACACCAGTGAGTACCCTGACGTCTCTCCACTTTGTATTAATGACTTTTTTTTGTAATTTACGTCCTTTGTATTAATGACGGTCACTGTTTTGAAGAAAATGGAATGAATGGATAATGACGGAAAGAAAATAGGGGTAGATGAGAAACACCCCGGCAAACACCCCAGGTATCCTCAAAAATAAAAACGATGCTAATCATTTTCCGAATCTAATAATGATAAACCCGTGAGCAGTTGCAATAACATTATAAATTTGACCATCGCCAGTTATATAGAAGAGAATAGAAGACGATATCTCCCGAATGCGAGCATCTCGGCTCCCGCGGAGCCATCTTGGTTGGAGAGTTTCAACTTAGAAGGCTATAAAGCCAAGTATTGAATTTTAAATGTTTGTATTAACCCTAGATGAGTTTCACATCTATGTGTCTACGATGTTGAAATCCCCCAAGGTCCAGAGTTATGATACTTTCTGAAAGCTCTGAAAGCTCGCACAAACACTAACACTCGTGCACACACACATACACACAGAGGCGATCTTCACGGCACGTTACCGACAAATGGTGGGGGAAAACCGCAGCAAGCGCGCGGGAGGAAAATTATTCGGATGTGTTTGCCCATTACCCATAACATCGGTCCAAACAATCCAATTATCTTAACAACGGACATGCTTGATTGATATCCCAGCTCCATTTCTTTACACAACAAAGAGAACGTGCTCTAACTCTCATAATGGAGTTTTTCTTTCTCTCTTCTTTGGAAGCACATGAAGAAGAAAGAAGACAAGTTACAATTTCCAATATCCAATCATGCAAGGCCGTTGAGTGGTACTGCCATTATGGAAAAAAGGAAAGAAATGAAGGAGATCGGTCAACCATACTGTACGGACTTCTTGCTCGAGAAGGTCTTTGGCCTATCGATGCCAAAATATCGTCAAAGTTTCGATCCAATTTAAAGATTTTAAAAATAGACCAGATTTGTATAAGCTTATTGGTTCAAACTTACTTTATTTCTATAGAATGATGGCAAATATTCATTAAAATTTATTCCTGAAGCATTTAATACAACAGAGTTCTATGCCATGAGGCAGTAAGCTAGAGACTGGATCTGTTGTTCCAGTCTACGGAATACTTCGGCTTCGATTCCACGTCCAGTCCCGGGAATAGGGCCGATGAACACTCAACATTGTTAGCTAAGTGAGAAGTTGCAATAGACAATAATAATTTTCTCGTGAGCCAACTTTGTGGCCGGAGGATGCTGATGCTAGCCACATTAGCTCTTCGAAACGGTTGGATGGACCTCTACCGCGTGAGGTCGGCAGGTCCTCACCTCTTTGGGCTGCAGTGCCACAGCATATTACATTCTGCTTATTAATCTGAGCTTCATGGGTTATCAGCCGAGTCAAAGTTAAAAATGTCAAGCTTTCAAACACTCCGAGCTCAATGGCCTTCTTCAGGAACTGAATAAAAACGATGGTTGACATTTTTAACTTTTAAACGGTTAATTACCCCTGAAGCTATGATTAGTAACGCTCGCCGTGAAAATTGTAAGTCTTACATCCTGCTTATTCTTGGAAATCCATAAAAATATCCATTCATGACTACCTAATTGAAGTATTAATGATTAACTTTATCTCTCGGTGGTACTTGAAAATATCCGAAATTGCTACGGATTGATCAGATTTTGACGTATTTATTATGTTTTATATGATTATTTTTTGCTTGTTCCTTTGTTTTATCTCTTTAGTTATTTTTGTTTTATTTTTTATTTGTATTTAGGTTTCTTAGAGAATGAGAAAGCAGAAAGGCTTTTCGTTCTAAATAAACATGGTATAGAAAGCCCAGGAATTTACCATATATACGTTTTAAAATGTCTCGCTTTGTAGCACAATAACAGTCATTAGATGTTGTGAGGAAATCTTTAACTGGTGTTCAAGG
Organism: Mantis religiosa; assembly: GCA_030765055.1. NCBI lineage: Eukaryota > Metazoa > Arthropoda > Insecta > Mantodea > Mantidae > Mantis > Mantis religiosa. The sequence continues at coordinate 199,577,888 of CM060950.1, read as the reverse complement.
GCGTTGGCAGACAGTTAAAAGCACATAATAATACTGAAATTGTCATAATCATGTAATTCAGTTGAAATCAGCGCATACAAACAGAAAAGAGAGACATAAGGTCATTTGAGAAGCTTAATTTTAAAATCGTCGCTGTCTCTATGATAAACAAAATAAGATAATTGAAACACAAAATATTTGAAAATAGATTGTTAGTTATCTCTAAATATGAATACAGGTTCTAATCATAATAGTATTACTATGGTGTCTATATTGTTACTATGGTTCCACGTTTTGTGAAATATTATAGGGTACAAAGTATTCGTTTTCTTTAATTTATATAATATTCTAATTTATATAATATAAAATAGAATATGCAAATTAATAAAATCACAATATAATACAATTATAGCAATATAAAAAGCTCCTCTGCCTTGTCGTTAATCAGAGCATCCTACTTGTCTTGTTTTGGCGCTAAAGTTTTGTTGGCATCGTGAATGGCAAATGTTGTCGGTTTATGTGAAAGGCCCTTAATTCTATCCCTGGAAATAATTTTCACTAGTTGCCAACAAAAATCATTATTCATTCCACGTTTGAGGAGATGGCTTAGCAAAATATTCATTGCTTTAGATTCTCTTTGGCTAAGATCTTTTGATGAGGCCGGATGGTGTTGAAAGTAACGTAATCGTGAACAACATTATTTTTGCTGTAAGAAGGTGTCTATTAAGTTGGTTTACATAATGTTTGTTGAGACAAGGGTTAAGTTGTTATTCAACGATAATCCACTGATAACTGCCGTTCCAGGAAGTTGTATGTTCTCATTCTGAGAACTCTTGGCCCACGACTGTGTTGTGGTCAAAATAACCGCCGGCAAGGACAGCAAACCGGAAGCGGTCTGGTCATTACCCCTAACACTGAAAAATGGCTCACTGATTGGCTGTGAGCTGCAATCAGACCTAACTAAATTCTGGGTTGTTAGAAACCGTAAGAAGCTGTGCCACACAAGAAGCGCTTTCAAATTAAAGAGAACCCGGCATCATTTGGGAAGCAACATAGTCATCATTGTCCGTTTAGTTCTGTTTGTTTGTTCCATTTCTGATATTTTACGTTTCCAAAGGCAAATGTGTTGTACATAACTGCTTTAAAATGTAACAAATCATATCTCGGAATTCTATAAATCATTTTTAGAAATAAAAAAGCGTAGTGAATTTGTTTATTTACGTCACAGCAGCATAACTCGAAAACCAAAAATTACCAAATCAGGTTTATAATCATTGAAATCCAAGATTTTCAAGAAATCTCATTTCCTATAAAATAGCTGACAATATTAAAGAAGTCTGTAACAGTTTAATAATAATGTATCTCAGGATACTGATTTCAGTATGAATTGACAAACTGCAATTTGTATCTTGAATTTGCCATAGCTTGGATTAGGATTTTACTGAGGAGAGGATTAAACATGGAGACCAGTCGTGATCCATTGTACCCTTGCCCCCAAGTGAGGTACCCCGGGGAGGAAGGATGAGATGAGAGGAGACAGTGGGCGGTCATCCCAAGGAACCACGACAGTGCAGAGGACAGGGCCCCTATATTTTACTTAGATAGAGACCTCCTCTGGCAGGCTGGGAGAACGGACATGCCCCCTACTGCGTTACGAAAACGAGTCCAGCAGCCGGTTCGCAAATGGACCCTGACGATGGTTCCAGCAGTAGGTTCGAAGGTTGGCCACCGGCCTACCGAAGGAGGAACTAGCTTTCCTCAGTGCAGATCATCACGCCATGCACCGCCGACGCTTTCTACCCTGAAAAAAGACCATCAGAATAGAGATGATGTGAAATGATAATGGCGATGAAATTCGGAGAGTGTGATTAACCTAGCGACTCGGGAAAACAGCCGAAAAAACTATAGGTTAGGTAGGTCCGCCACGGAAGACGAATGCTGGCCTCCCGAATGCAGGCCACAGACGAAACCGCCTAAGCCACCCCGCTCGGTAATAGCTTATTAAGTCATTTTATGGTTTCACATAACTGGAAAATAACAAATAGATAAATGTTCATATTCATATACAGTTAATTTTTTCTTTTCCTCATGAGGTCGATAGTCATTACAATGGATTTGCTTTTAAACAGCTCCATTTTGTCTTCTTCTACAACATTATCATTCTGGTATTACAAATTCAGATTGTTTATTATGAATATTTTACATGATTAAAAAAAAGCAGTATTTTCCCCCACTTGTATTAAGTTAACAACGATAAATATGCACAAATGCGTTTATGACAAATTTTGTATAATTGTGTATATGAGGTTTATCGTCTTTCAACTTTGCTAAATTCTAGGAGCTGAACTCCAACTTCAATTGCTTTATGCCTCCCGTAAGGAACAGAGATTAGATTCCGTTTTGCTTTTAAACTTTTTGTTTTTACGGTCACCGACTGTTTTTGACTTTAGGAAAAGCTAATAGTGTTAAAGAATCACTGACTTGTATGTTTTTATTGGTTTTAATCATTCTTGTGCTTGCACTCATATACACTCCCCTGTGTATATTTCCAGACTCTTCAGTGGGGGTGGGTGAGAATGATTCTAATCAAAAAAAAAAAAAAAAAAAAACTTCCCCGCTCCAGCTGGGAATCGAATTAGGAAGCTCTGGATTGAGAAGCCAGAAATCTGACCACACTTTCATGACGGAAGCCATAGTTTTTAAAGATTTAACGCCCTTTAACCGGTTAGGTCATTTTGGAGGATGGTTGAAAGGGGTGAACTGATGCTTAAATAAGTCCGGTCCATAGAATGTAGTTACCGGACATTCATTTTTCAGGTTAATGGAAAACTTCGGTTTGTTTGTAATTTTACGTCCTCCAAAGTTAAGTCATATCGGACGGTGAATATGGTCACATGATGCTTGAATGTGTCCAGAGTCCATGGAGCTCAGAGCTACCCGACATTCGTCTTTAAGGATAAGGGAAAACCCCGGAAAAAAACCTTATCCAGTTAACTCACCCTGACCGAGATTCGAACTCGGGACCTCTTGAACGTGAGGCAGACAAGTTACCATCTACGCTACCGAGGTGGGCGGAAAACTTCGGTAAAAGCCTTATCCTGATAATTCACATTAAACAAGATTCTAATTTGAGACTTCTTGAATGTGGGGCCGACACCACAGAGGTGGACTTACAGTTCATAGTTTTGTTATCGGCTATGTGATCATTTCAGAAGGTTCAGAGAAGCGTCAGCTATGCTAAATAAGTTGTCATAAGTCACTGGAATCTTAACGAGGAACAAACGATTGATTTATTTTCGGACGTGAAGGATGTCACCCAAAAATCTATGCTTACTTAGATTTTCGAGTCTACTTATGCATTAATACTTAATCCAATCCATATGCTTTTGCTGTTACTGGAAAACAAATTATTGTACAAACCTAGATGTTAAATAAGAAACACCATTTGCATAGTTTGCATGAATGGTCCATTTTATAATTAGGCTGACATCGTAACTAAGGTGTTCACAGCAGTAAAGGGAGCTCTTATCACATGATTTACTTTACGTGGAGGACAATATTCTGATGTATCTGGGTAAAATTAGATATGAATTGATTCCTAATTGATGAAAGCGAGTTAGCAACAAACTCTACTCCAGCGAATGAAGAATGCGACCGTTGCTCCACTTCCATTGCTGCGATGAACTTTCTGAATTGCTCTGAGATCTTGTTTTATTAGAACAAAATAAAAATACAGGTGAGTATAAACTAGATCAACAAACTTTTGGTAGAAGCTGCAACGTTTCATTTCCCTGAAACATAATTTTATACCGTTAAACTGGGAAAGGAATAAGATAATTTTAAAATTAATTGCTGTATTTAGTAAGCACATTATTAAACTATATTTATTTCCTGACTTACTAAAACAAGCAAAAGAGGGACATCTTCCAGATTAAATTAGCAACACGGACTTATTACGACACTGAGCTCTTAGCACTACAAATGTGTTATACCCTAAGTACTTCGATGATGTCATAGGGGAGAGTCATACAGTATCGGCCGACATGCAGTACCGGCCACTATTGTGATTTCCCTTTTCGCCGCCATGTGGCAGAAGTTTCCAGTAAGTAGTAGCAAGCTTGTGCATCCACGTGCGCTATAGTCGGATATCTTCTTCCTCTCTTCAGTTGTTTGTCTGCTCTGAGTGCTTGATGGTATTTAGTGTAGCGCTTAGCGCACGGAAGATATTCTGAGGCCTATAGCTGCGCTATATTTGCGATCTCTGTAAACCAGTGAGCTAAACATTTATGAACTGAGCCGAAATAGTGACAATAAGTTCCCATGCTTTTGTATTCTGCTATTGTTATATATGTGACAGTGCAATGTATCACTGACAACCTATATATTGTAACAGAGAAGACAGTGGCTGATACTGCAAGACGCTTTCTACCAGCCTTATAATTCCAGCTTTCGTTTTTTATTTTTTTACTTTCGATGCAATAAAGTACGATAAATAAAAAATAAAAATCATTACATTATACTATCTATAGAATATGTCTTGGGGTAAGAGAATAATACAGTAAGATACCAATTAACCACCACAGTTACCGAGTAAAGTCAAAAAGATTAACGCGGCCGATACTGCACGACCTTCCCCTACTTTGTTGTGGATGTCAGGTAGGCCGCCCCATTAAAGCTGCCAATAGATCCCCTAACACCAAAGTGTTTTAAAATTCGATCACAAACATTGTTGGTCTAATTTATAAGCATCATGTATAGTACAAGCATTCGGTATGTACGAGGGGAACTGCTTTCGTTATGGGTGAGACTGCTATTTTATGGCCGAAAGTATGTTGTTGGTGGAGTGTGACCTGCGTGTCGTATCTTGCCCCTGAACTTGGGTCCAAATTAAATAATAAATGGCATGACGATTATGACACACTTCAACACTTGGTTTGACACCTGTTTTGTGAAGTTCCAAAAAATGACTATACTCACCTTCTTAACTAGCTATTGTATTCTGAAACATAATTTTGGGTAGTGAGTAACTGTGTGGGTTTACGAACCTGTCGATAACTGCGATATTTGGGTTCATCGTAATATACACTACTAATATTTGAAATAAGTCACTATTTAGTGAAGTAAATTACAAATTAGCAATACATATATAAACAAAAACACAGCTGGTGCCTCGTCTGAAAAAGGGGCACGGGACCCTGGAAAACTGTATCTTACTCGTAAATGCCTGTGACGAGTTTCAAGAGAAAAGTTTCTAAAGAAAGATACGTCCTTGCACCTCTAAAGAACTATGACGTATTTCAAATCGAAAGCCTGCAAAACTGAAATGCATATACATATATAATATAAAACCTCCCACTGAGTATTTAAACATTGTCTAGTTTGAACTAGAACATAACCTTAAAAGTCTCCATCTGCCACCAGGGCCGAGTCTCCAACGGTAGTGAGGTAATAACTTGGACACCCTCTAACGCACGCATAAAATTTATATTTAATAACTAATTCATTATTATTATTATTATTATCATTATTATTATTATTATTATTATTATTATTATTATTATTATTATTATTATTATTATTATTATTATTATTATTATTATTATTATTATTATTATTATTATTATTATTATTATTATTATTATTATTATTATTATTATTATTATTATTATTATTATTATTATTATTATTATTATTATTATTATTATTATTATTATTATTATTATTATTATTATTATTATTATTATTATTATTATTATTATTATTATTATTATTATTATTATTATTATTATTATTATTATTATTATTATTATTATTATTATTATTATTATTATTATTATTATTATTATTATTATTATTATTATTATTATTATTATTATTATTATTATTATTATTATTATTATTATTATTATTATTATTATTATTATTATTATTATTATTATTATTATTATTATTATTATTATTATTATTATTATTATTATTATTATTATTATTATTATTATTATTATTATTATTATTATTATTATTATTATTATTATTATTATTATTATTATTATTATTATTATTATTATTATTATTATTATTATTATTATTATTATTATTATTATTATTGCTGTTACTATTACTGCCGCTACTATTATATTTCTTCTATGGTCGTATCAGAAAGTTACGTAATGTATCTTGGATGTTAAAAAGTTCACTAATTTGCAGTTCATACTTATCTGTTACATGAATTAAAACGTAAATAAATATAAACAAATAAAAAGAAAGGGTCAGCAGCCTGTTAAGAAACAAGCGAACTTTGAATTATACCAGAACAAGGATGCGTAATCAGTCTGAGCCTACTACGACGCTGAAGATGGAGATTAAATGTAGTGATAACAAGGATTGTAAAAAAAATCGCAGATCAATTCGCCAGAGGAAAATCGCGAGAAAACCCCCGGTATCGGGTTCATCATCTTCGGGAATTTGAAACCAGAACCTTTTGGATGTGAGTGCTCACGTTACCGTATTTTCCAGTGTAGGTACAATAATAATAAACATATAACAAGTTGAAAGTTCTTGCATATATAGTAGGTGGAGTAAAATAGACCAGCACTGACTGCAGGATATTTAATTTTCCCTTAGCAACATGGATGGTAATTGAATAAAAACACTATCGTTCAATAAGTTTATTACTTAAAAAAATAAAAAGTAAACGTTGGTGGTTTTTGGAGGCTGCAATACCTTACTGCACTAACATGCTTTAATTGCTATGCATTAGTACGTTTTCTTATCTTTGCTAGTGGGTTACCCAGGAACTGCAAAGAGCATTTCAACGCACTGTATATCGCAGCTAGAAAAAAGAAAATACCAAGAGAAGCAAGAATCAGGAGGAAGAAAGGTTAAGGGCGTGAATGAGTAATCTATTTCCCTCTCACTTACCTAACTTGTTTTATTTACAGAGTACACCGACTGCTGAGTCAGCAAAAGGTGCGACTATTTGAATCTCGCGTTTTCCAGAAAGACAAAAGCATTTCTCGGACCAGTTGTTTTCAATTTGTGAGACAATTTAAGGGTTCCTTACCTCTCTTTTTAACCAAACAAACGCAATCATCTGTATAATGAGAATGCACTTGTTTTCTAATCCCCCCATGCAAAGAAATAATTTGCCTGTGAAGAAGACACCATCTGCCCTAATGAGACTAGTTACCTCACTGACAAAAACTCAGACTTTTCGTGACAAAGCACCTCGGAAGTGACATGGTAAAAACTAGCCGAAGAGGTCACCATCCCTTCTTCACAAAACAAAAGGGAGTAAAAAGTGGAGTGAAGTTCTCGATCGATACGGCAACTGTTTTAAGCAAATGCCGCTACTAGCAACTGCAATTAAATAATTAGTGGTTACTTTATTGGTAAACTTGTACTCAAGCAATCACCCAGTTACAGCATATTTAGAACAATTTATTTACCTGTTAACTTCGACATTTTTTGCATTTGTATTATATCTATAACTTGTACTTTAGTGCTACACCATTAGTCTTTCAATATCAACAATTTGAAAACCACAAATAGCTATGCAATTTGTCCTGTACCACTTAGTTAAAGCAACGCAGTGAATTTCAAATTCTATTTTCTGTTTTTTTTCCTTCAGAAGTAAGAAAAACACAATAACAATTGTAAAATGAACATTTTAATTCACAATAAAAGGACTTAAAAATGTAATAACTTTTATACCGATTTCTTTACTCTTTAGCTAAAGCTAAAATGCGACTAGGGCCTACTGTGTCTTTCTTGGTGGATTTGTTTAATTAAAGCGAAGTTTTGCTGTGAATTAATGACAGAATATTTAAATAATTTTAAGTTATTGATTTCTTACTACTAATATAAAAATTGAACAAAATCAGTAGTGGGTATTTAATAACGTGAATTTGTGCTCCATGTTCAGACAGGTTATCTTATCATCCATTATGGAAGCTAACCATGTTACTAGTGTATCAAAATAAATTAAGCTTAATATTAGCAACAGCTCCCTGGAATAGCAGCCTCCATTTGCACCTGCAAATCCTTTTAGTACTTTGGCACATACATCTACTGATTGTTAGAGAAGAGGTGAGTAGCTATATATTTAAAGAGAAGCCAGCAAAACCAACACCGATTTACATAATATGATTAATATGAATTGTATGTTATATGAGTCTACTACACGGTAAATGCTGCTTTGAAACATGCAGCCGTTGACAACCAGAAGTAAAATTCTTCTTTGACAGTTGGAAGATACTGTAAAGCTATTGTTTACTTAGATAAAAACCAGGTACAAGTTTTCAATCTATGCGAGATGCATCGTTACCCAAAGACACTAGACAACAAACATACTTTTCGCAGAGAGATTAACCTCCTAGTACTTGAGGAAGCACTCTTTCACATCTCGAAACATACAATTTCACTTCAATGGCGAGAAAGAAACAATAAAAGAAAATGGTGGAAAGTAAAGCGCACTAATTGAGAAACCATCCCGTTATATTCGTACACCTATGATAGGAAACATTACTAAAATCAAAGTTAAAGCACCCACTTCATGGGAATCAAAGCTGGTACCACCAGGGTGAGAGGGCAAATAACCTAAAAATCTTTGCGAAATCACAAAGAGAGGTTGCATTTCAAGTTCATTGTTTGTAATTTTTTTAACGTCAGACAATATTTTCTTTTCTGAATAGCATAAACTACCTGTCAATTGCTTTAAACAGAGAGATATATATGTAAATGTAAACAACATGAACTTTAAATTTATCATATATAATACTTTCAAGTCAGCAAAAAGTATTTTCGACACCCTCTGCTTTTTACAAAGCCACAGAAGCTGCTCGAGAGCGCTCCACTTGATATACCTCAAAAGGACAAACATTATAAAAACATACATAGACTAAACACTAATTTGTAGAGCACAGAATTCTCTATCGAAGGACATAAAACGCATTGCCAAAACATACTATCGTGCACGCAAATTTTTCACTTAAACAACGCCAGAGCTTATCTACCAACCCATTAATTTAAAGCCCTATATATAATGTTAAACTCATCCCACTTGTACGATACAGATAACAAAGCGCTGATTGATTTTTTTCCTTTGAGGTGGCTCCTTAATGTGTTTTCTCGCCGAGATACAATGGAGAGCATTTCTTTCTCGTTTATGTGAGCATGTTGTAACTGTAACCATGGAAGGCACAAGAAGATATAATTGATTTCGGCTCAAAAAACTGCTGCAGGTAAAACTGATGAGAGTAAAGATAAGAAATGGTGCGCAGGTGTGTCTTACCCGTAACTCTTCACTGGACGTGCCTTCCGCACCCTTTTTTCGAAAACAAATGAAATATTAACAGTTAGTGCTTTCCAGTCCACCTGCTTTGAAATCTGTTCCGGTTAAATGGTGTGAACCTCTTTCCGGGCGAGATGTCATAATCAGTACGGCCATGAGTAGCTCTATTGTTTTCTTGTACTTACCAGTCAGCAAATTCTCTAAGATTTTAGGTATAATATCTTCATCTATCTGTTAATAAACTCTTCTTCTTTACTGTTAAGGATTACGCTTGCTACCTGTTCCAGCCGTTTCTTCATATGCTGTCCTACCTCGGTTTGTATTTTGTTACTTGATACTTTGTTTTTTTCATTTCTAAATCTTGTAACAATTTGTATCCATTGTTATTTATTTTCTTGTATACGCTGTTAAAGACAAAATGTTTAAGTCTGCCCTTTGTTTGTTTCCTATTTGATCCGATAATATACAATATTTACTTCTTTTAAAAAGTTAATTTCAGCAGTTTGTATATTTGGAATGATAGAGTTAGACTGAAAAATTCAATGCTATAGCCGAAGTTTGAACCACGGATCTCTCGGCCTTCACCCGATTACTCTAACTATTGGCTTATCATGTCAACATGCCAGTATGATGACATTATATTCTCCAACTGACTCGCGAAATGTTTTGAAAGTTGTGAAATATTTTATTTAAAATATAGTAGATATATTTAATATATTTTCATGACAAATTAAAGGTATATCTTGAATTTTCTGGGGATTTCCTGAGAAGTCCTCTACGTTTTAAATGAATTTTGCATAACTTGGAATCCGAAATACATAGACAAAGTGTTACTACAAAAATAGTTAAATAAAAAACACAATTTATGTCTGATACATTTTTTGATGGGGTGAACAACTTTGGAGATATTCTATGTTTCATTTTATCTATTTCATTCATCTCTAATATGTTGGAGGACTAAATTACGAGAGAGAGGAAGAGAGAGAAGTCGTTATTCATTCCTTAACTCTTGTCCATGCAAAGAGATCAGAATTTAAAAGACATCACATAGCGATCAGTTCTTTAGAGAGTTGACTAACGTTTAAAGCCTACTACATTCTCATATTAACCTTGCACATCAAGAAAACTAGCAACAATTAATGCTTATCTCGATTGTTATGAAGTAGACAGAGCAATAAACACGTGTAAAGAACAGCTTTACAAGAATAGAGAAAATTATATGAGTGCAACACATCACATTTAATAACATTGTGTTTACGATTCTATTATTTAAATTTATGAACCATATGCATTTCAAAGCATTGCAAATAAAACCATGTAAATACGAGGGCATTTCAGTCCATTTGCATAGTTATTATTGACATTATTACTCACTATGTAGAGCAGAGTAAATCTAAACATTAAATCTCCAGATCTGTTCCATAAAACTGAAGATAAACAGAATATGAAACAAACTAATGTGTCTGTAGCTCATGTCTTTAGCCTTTTGTATGAAAACACCATTTTGCTTAACTATTGATTTATTTCACTCAATACGATTTGAAGGTCCTTATTAGAGACTGCGATTGTACCTAGTATTTAATTCATAACTGATGCATTTTGGTTCTGCACACATATCTCTTGTGTCCCTTAAAGAAGCATTTGACATTTTCGAAGAAGAATGCAAAGAGAAATACGCTTTCCTATCCCTACCTGATGAGCCCAGTGGTTCATCATGTCTCCCTCAAGCCTCAGCTCAATACGTCATTAAAGGCTTGAATTCAAATGAAGCAAAAGGATCCTTCATTCATTGTTTTCCAAATAGTAGTGATACGTAGATCGCATTGTTACCGGTTCATTCACATAAGAGTACCTATAGAGATAATGTGCTGCTGTATTTTCGCTGAAATCTCAGAATCAAATTTTTGGGAGGAATGCAATACCTTCCCTACTTACAGTAACTACGTAATAAAGTATAAACAGCTATGGGAGGATGCGACAAATCAAATATCAATTTCTCAACCATTTGCCACACTAAAAGGTTAGTTTATTCTCTCGAAAATCAGGACTCTGTGACATAAGTGGAGTACATTCTAAGACCTTTTTTGGTTCTCTACACTACCCTTGTCTGTTATCACGGAGTACATAGGCTAGCTCAAGCCTGAGAACTTGTCTCTTGTCGCTCGGAGCAGAACCAAGTTCGCTCACGCCACTGTCGTACGTTTAACTGGAATTGCCCCTTTGCGTTATGCAACTCTTTGAAGGCATGAAGAGAAATCTGCTTACTTGAAAGAGGGGGCAGTTGGGCCACCTGGTATATTTGTTTTTCTTAAGTTATACTAAAACTTATACGAACTTAATAGAACGTGTCTTAATGCTTGCCATTTACATACATTCAGGTCCTTTCTAGAGAATAGAAGACTATATTTACAGGAAGCACCACATTGAATGAGAGTCAATATTTACAAATATGTAAACATAAAAATAAATTAATTCTGCATTAGTGAATGCACTAAGGATAAGGTTGCAATAATCTTTACTCATTAAATAGCTAAATGTGGCCTCAAATCCAATTTTGTTTTTGTTACATACTAGCATATCCATAAATCTCGGTTTATATACGAAGTTTATATAACATGGTGTAGCGGTAGTTTATGTACTCATCTACAGAATATATTGCCCTTCTATTTTCTCTGACACCGGCTCAAATAGAGAAAGCACTGAATTTCAGAATACAATTTCACTGAAAATTTACACTGAGGTTCACTTAGCCTACACACTTTTTTTATTTACGTTCACTACATAGAGGAAGTATTGCATTCTATCAGAAGATTAGGTGTCAATATTAAACTGCAAATATTCGTTTTTGTGTCAACTGTTCTAAAACCAAAAACTTTACTTTCTCATCCACTTAGCTTTAGTAAGCATAGGAGGCATTGCTTTCCAACAACACAAAAGTGATGTAGATATTTCAGTGAAAATACATATCTCAAAGGTCCCAGAATTAAAGACACTTTGAGAAAAATATTGGTATCTGTGTGAAGAGCACAATTCAAAAAGGAAAAGAGGTTTAATTACCTAACCTTGTATTTAAGTCCAAAAACTGACGTCAACTGTGATTAATGTTAGATATGATTCCATTCCTACTAAGTAGCAATTCCGGCTAGAGAAACATATTTTTAAACCTCAAAAGTTCCAATATCGGCCTTATTTAAGCATGTTTAAACCAGTTCCTCAATTCATTTAATTCTGATTATTTGATATGAGCTAACCAATAAAAGAACGTCAGACTAAAGAGAAATAAAATGTGTCGCAATAGCGATAATGCCCAAAGCCACGTTTGACATCCATGATTACTGCTCCTAAATTTAACTATAGGTGAGGGGAGCTACATTTTTCACCTTTGTTCGAAAGTTCTACGCCTCATTCAATGTTGCAATAACAAAATTGTCAATATCCATCGTATTTAACAAACTGATTATTATTAACATCTTTGGGAACTTAAGGGATTGGAGCAACACATCAGAGAAATGGGCACAGGAGATCGAGAAGTCCGAGCATATGATAAGATAAAAGAAATGACTAAGCAAATTTCATAAAGAGAAGAGAGAATACAGTGGGGCTGTGAAAGAGGATATATGAGCAAGAGAGACGAAATTAGAGAAAATCGGAGGAAGGGTTAAAAAGGTAGTGAAGTTTAATAAATGTAATAGGGAAAGGGGAGGCAAGAAAAAGGGAGATGCGTAAAGGAAAAAATGAGGCTAACAAAGCAATAGTAATAAGAAGTTGAAATAAGAGGCATATAATACTTATACCTACACGGGAAAGCATAAATCTAGAAAATAGAGAAAACTGATGCAAGAATAGACAAATAAAAGGAAACCAATCAACATTAAAATGAGCAAACAATACCAATCTATAAATGTAATCAAGGGCTGCTCTATTAGTAAAAGGGCCAGGACCCAGTTCAGGTGTAGCTCAAGATGTCTTTGCTTCAGTACTTAATAAATTATATTATACAAATATTAAGCCTTATATTTACTAAACAGTGAAATGACATGCATTTGTTATTTGGCAGGCTTCGTTTCAACCATAGAGTCAATCTGAGTTGCTCAATTGGTTAGGTGCTGGCTTACTGATATCGGGTCTTTGAAATGTGTAATATTGTTACAATTAGAGAAGAAGATTGTATTATGGGACCGTCTTTATCTCTCTCTGCAAATCATCAATTTAATACTAAGTTATTCAACGTGTTATTGTACTCAGCCAGATATATCTACTCCTAGCTTCATACTCTGAAAGCTAAAGGTCATATAAGTTATAAGTAAAGATGAAGGTTTTGAGCACTTTCTCGTGAGATTGCATATGCATAGACCTTGTACAGTTGTCATGCAAGTCTCACTGTTGACTTCGGACGTAAACAAACGACAAGCTTACAGTCTGAAAAGGAGAAATGCAACACCGTTACGGCCTAGCTTTAACATTGATAATACAAAAGTATAAAGAAATTTTGGTAAACTTGTAAGAAGAACCCTGCCTCTATAATTCATCCATTGCTTCAGAGCCATCACAAGCCGAATTGCACTGCACTGCTACGGACACGCATAAATGATCGAATGTCAAGAGTTAGAGTCGATCAAACAGTTTTCCCATCACTAAAGGTTCTCTCAACATCACAGGACGTTAACGGTGTATATTTCAAATACTCTATGCTATGGTTCGTTGATTTATATTTTTCAGTGGGTTACAAATTGTTAAGTGACACTTATTTTTCTGTAGAACATTTTATCATTTTTGTTTATCCTTTGCAAAGGTTTTCTGGAGGTCTATTCTGGATTTTTTGACACCTGAAGCAACATTTCTATGTTGTAGATGGGATGCACGTTGACTGTTTGGAAGACCCAAGTCGAGAAGTCAGATATAACAGGGTTAATTCGTTGTATTTTGAGTTGTTTCTTGATGATTTTGTTTAAATTTTATTTATTTCACTCGAAACCACGCCTGAAAACGAGAGATCTCATGACTCTTATATAATCAAACAAAATCATCAAGAAACAACTCAAAATACAACGAAGTAACCCTGTTATATCTGGCTTCTCGACTTGGGTCTTCCAAATATATAATTGTATAAGCTGGATTACATTTTACTCAAACCTTCTTTCCTAGTCAATCATTGCACGTTACCTCCAGCATATCGAAAAATCTTTACTTCCTTAATATTTTCCGTTAATTACATAAAATTCCTCACGCCTGCATGTCCACTCATCACTATCAAGATTACACATTATCTCTTTCTCAAAAATAGTCATCTTCTGTTACAAAACTTTTATATTCACCGCGACATTTTTTATCCTCATGAAAGAAGATTACAGAACATATATCTATCTCAAGATTATTGATTTTCTTTTTCCCTAGCAACCGTTCATCATTTTTTATATTGTCATTATATGGCCCACTAATAGTCAGATCAGAAAACAAAACTCATTTCAAACAAAAACTACCGTTACACACCTCTTTTATTATTGTTATGCCTTTGGAAAGTACTAAACCTTATGTTTCTGTTTTATACTCTCCCGTATCATTCCGTAATTTGTATGTATTAATGTTACATATGGAAACTGTTAAGAGCAAATGAGTGATTTGGCAACGTTAATTGTAGATGCATTATCATTGTTTAGAGAATAAATTTTACAACTGAAATATAATTAACTGCATAATATGAGACAGCTTCTAACCAAGTGAGTACTTGGTTTTGGTGGAAGGGTAATACCTGGTGGGATTTCTCGAAATATTTGTATCCTTTTAAGGCACCTTAAGAAATATTTTCTTCATTGCAGATATAAAGGTGTCAACACCACTAAACATCTTCGCAACCAATCAGTAAAGTCCGTGAGCAAGGCACGTGATGTGAATATTGTTCACATACCATTCTTTTATTTCATTTGCTGCCTTCACAATAAAGGGGGCAGCATCGGAAACGAACACTAGGTAGCACTTCCTCCTATTTAACCTGAAGACGCCATAAAAGCCATATCAAACAATATTTATATAGAATTACGGATTACTTTATCCAAGATTTCGGTAGTAAATAAAAGGCTTTACCTGGAGAGTGCTGTACAGTACACCTGCAATTACGTTCGCCACATATCTGCCTGTTACATCGGTAGTTTCATCTAATGACGTGTATTTTGTTACCGTTAACAGCTCTTCTAACACAACCCAACGTATTTTCGTAACAATCAGACACATAGTCGTTACTAAGAGCCTTCAGTAGGAACGCGTCAATTGGTATATTTTTCCAAAAATCCTCGAAAATGGGGTTGTGTACTTTACTCAACGGAATATTAGCTTTTACCATCATCTTACATAAATCCTTGGTAAATTCTGCTTTTGCAGTGGATACTGACTTCGATGTTTAGGACATCAACACCTTTACAGTGCGTGCACTACTGTCTTTATTTTTTGCTGTTACAATACCGTAATCCTTCCTACATATTTTCATCTCCTTGGATACTGCCTGCACTCCCGTAACAAAGTCTTTAATTTCAGCTCCATTGTTTGCTTGGTTCCCGTCATTGTAACTGTAATGCTGGTCACTACACGTTAGTTCACTACTGCAGCGCATTTGATCATGCAGGTCCAAAGTTTGTTTCATGTTGTTACAATAGAACAACAGAGTGACTAATGGATAGCGTGACCGAGCGGGATTTCTTTCTTTTTCTTTAAAAAAAAAAGTTTACGTCCTCCATTGTTAAGTCATATCGGACGACAAATGAAATGGGTGAAATGATGCTTAAATGAGTCCGGGGTCCATGGAGCTTAGAGTTACCTGGCATTCGTCAGGATAAGGGAAAACCCGGGAAAAAACCTTGTCCAAGCAACTCACTAACCGAGATTCGAACTCAGGACCTCTTGAAGTGAGGCAGACACGCTACCATCTACGCCACCGAGACGGGCAGGAGGGCAGGAGCGGGATGGTTCAGGCGGTTTCGTCTGTAGCCCGTATCGGGAGGCCCGGGTTCGATTCCTGTGGCCGACCTACCTGACCGATGAGTTTTATTCGGAGGTTTTTCCGGGCCAATAGGCGAATGCTGGGTAGGTTAATTATATCCCCCGTGTTTCCTATCCCTCCATTTCAAGTCCATTATCATTTCACATCATCTCTCATCTGGTTGTTTCTTTCAGGGTAGAAGTGTCAGTGGGTGTCTCAGTGGTGCATGGCAAGATGATATGTTCTGAGGAAAACTACTTCCTCCTCCAGTAGTTCGGTTGCCGGTCTCCACGCCTATGCTGGGACCATTTCGGGACCACCAGCCAGGGACCTATGGAGCTCGGATCGCATGTCTGGGACCTTTGAGGTTCGGTTGCTGGGCTCGTTGCCATCCCGCAGTAGGGAAGCGTGTCCGTTGTTCTGGCCTGTCGGGTGAAGTCTCTATCTAAGAAAACTGTAGGGACCCTGCTATCTGCACTGTCATGGCCCCTTGGGACGGCCGCCCTCTCCTCACACCTCATCCTTCCTCCCGGGGGTGCCCCCACTTGCAGGCATGGACACAATGGGCCCAGCATAGTGGCCTATGTACGAAATCCCTTCCGTAGTGAAATTCTAATCCTAATGGAGCGTGTGCGTTCCCAGTTGCATTTCCTTTGGCTTCACTGTCCTATTTGTTTATATGTTGAGTAAACGAGTATTTCGGGCCTGTCACATAAGTTTCACATTTAGTTATAAGTACGATTAGTAAATTTTCTGAAAAAATTGCATTCGCCTCAAACTGGGAAACGTTTTAAATTGAGACATGGCGGATAGAGTAATAAAACATTGTCAAATATCGCAATTTCAACGCATTATTGAAGTTATATGTATTAAACACCAAAAATTAAAATGCAATTTAAGGACGAACTTCTATCAAACAAAATCATTAAATTGATGTTGCAGTCGCATTATTTTGACTCTTTATTAACAATGAACGTTTAGCGCTCCAAATGTCTTTAATTCAAAACGTTAAGTTCATGTGGAAAAGTCTCACAAAAAATGTGTTTCTCGCAAACAGAACAGTCCATGCTTGTCCGTCTGCTACAAACCACACATTTGAGTCCAGAGATATTCCGATCTTGAGTCTCTGAATGTTTCAAAACAGAACATGCATTCGGCGGCGTCGTCCTGTGCTGTAGAATCATTAATTGATGTGTACAAATCCGTATCTCCTGAAGACATAGGCGTCTCAGTTTCATCTAATTCCAAAGGAAGATTTCATTTCACTTTTATTCTAAAAATGTTGGATGTTTTTCTTTTACCAATCTTTGTTTGTCTCTGATGAATCTTCGGTTCATTAGTGGTTGGTTGGATGTCTGTTTTAATTCCGCTTGTGGATGCTTGGGATTGTTATTCTTCTACATCTTGAGAACTATTTCCTGTAAAAAAGAGTTTGCCCCCTTCTGAGACACTCTCAGTTTACTTCTCTCTTGGGAAACCACAAGCGCAGTTTTATGTGGAGAGCTGTCTTTCCATCTTTGTTGTTGATTGGTTTTCTGAGTGTTGATGTAGATGCTATATACTGGACTAAAGTAGGCTTTTTGTCCCACTGTTGTAGTCCTCTGTAGTTGCAGTTCATCGTAATCATCATAGTCCCGAATTGCTGTTCGCTGTTCATCGGTAGGCTCAAGAAAATGAGATTTTCTAAATATATTTCAATTCAGAGGTTAAATGCCAGTGACTCTGAATCCATTGACAGCTGTTTCTTTGTGTCTTCGAGTAGGCGCGGCTAAACAATTCAGCGATAATATAAAGCATCTGCCATGCTCTCCTCAGTCCAGTGTTTCATTTTTCCTTTCGGCGAAAGCCCCAACCTATTTCTCGGCATGTTCAAAATCCACGAAAAACTAGTAAAAATACGGTGTCCATAATACCACCACTAGCCTAACTATACGTAAGACCTTAAGTTTGGTATATCACATCACTATTCAGAATCACGATATCTGTAATTCAAAGTAGCATTTATGTATTAAATCATGAGGTAAAATAAGTTATTGATCATTACCTGATGATTTATAAATAAAAGTTATCCTATTATGCTAAATGATTTCAATGAACAAAGAGCGACATATTCCTCTCACCATCACAGCTCTAAAGTAACTGGACCATTGTTTTGCCTACAGGGTACTTAGTCCTCGAGTATTCCCTCAGAGCTACTAACAGATAGTGCCACTAGTTATACATAAACTGACCTGTCGCATAATCCAACCGTTTCCTCTACCTGATGCTAGTACAACGTCCCTTTATCGCATGAGTGGGAAGTGAATAAAACGAAACGCTATAGTCGAAAAACGATATTATATTATCACTAATATCCTTATTGATTACTTCAACGCTTCAATTTGTACGTACTATTGATATATACATTTTGGAGCTTATATTTCTCAGACATTTATTGAAATTCAATACCATTTCAAACTTAAATGTATTGTGTACTTTGCTGCTGATTCTCACAATCATTGTTTTGAGTCTAGTTTGAAAGTAATAGATAGCAGTTCTGCCTTCAAGCTGCAGATTTCTTGGCAATAAACTTATCGTAAGCATCACAACTTCGGAATAAGATTTCCTCAGAAGCGCACCTGTAAATAGCTCACTGACCCTTCCATTTGTTTTATTTCATAAATTTATCACAAAATTTAGTGTTTCTTTATCTTATAATACTGTAGGGATACGGGGTTGAGATATTGGTATGTATATCATGTTGAAACACAATTCATCAGTTTTAATGTTCAGACAGTAATAATAATAATAATAATAATAATAATAATAATAATAATAATAATAATAATAATAATAATAATAATAATAATAATAATAATAATAATAATAATAATAATAATAATAATAATAATAACAATAACAATAACAATAACAATAACAATAACAATAACAATAACAATAACAATAACAATAACAATAACAATAACAATAATAATAATAATAATAATAATAATAATAATAATAATAATAATAATAATAATAATAATAATAATAATAATAATAATAATAATAATAATAATAATAATAATAATAATAATAATAATAATAATAATAATAATAATAATAATAATAATAATAATAATAATAATAATAATAATAATAATAATAATAATAATAATAATAATAATAATAATAACAATAATAACAATAACAATAACAACAATAACAACAATAACAATAATAACAATAACAATAATAACAATAACAATAATAACAATAATAATAATAATAATAATAATAATAATAATAATAATAATAATAATAATAATAATAATAATAATAATAATAATAATAATAATAATAATAATAATAATAATAATAATAATAATAATAATAATAATAATAATAATAATAATAATAATAATAATAATAATAATAATAATAATAATAATAATAATAATAATAATAATAATAATAATAATAATAATAATAATAATAATAATAATAAATTCCTTAATATTTTCTTTATTAAATACTTGATTTATTTGTTGAAAGACAACTATAAATGCCTATTCACAAAGACTAGTCCAAAGAATATGTCTTATATAGGCATTAATCTGGTTTAAAGTTTATTACATTTATGGTTTTATATGATTACGCAAAACAGTTGAAATGAAAAAATTCTGAATGTAAAGTAGTGGAGAACTATTTGGATCTCATATTTTCTTTTCTCTGTGTCTTTCACTTTTTAGTTCCGTGTTCATTGGCTATCAGTTGAAGAACATAAAAGTGCAAAAGATATATACAACGCTCCACATATAAACAAATATGCAATCTGAGAAAGGATATCCTATAAATCTTAAAAAAAAAAAAAAAAAAAGCACTGGAGTTCGCATGTTTCAAAGCAAGTTGTATGGATCTAAAAGAACGGTGATATATAACATACGATTTACCATGTAATCTTTAGCAGCTGTTGTGCTGCCTACGGAAACAAGTGCGTGTCCCATGCTACAAGTTTGGGCTGTACGTAGACATGTCTTAACCAAGAGTAGATCAGTCATTCGCCTTTTACTACTTTCACCTCTACCCAGATTGTCTACAGTATGTATATATATTGTATTTCAGAAGTCACTTCAAACTTTAAATCATTATAAATATTATACCTGAGATGGGAAAAGAATGAAGAAGTCAGATATTGGGTAGCAAAGACTGGGGTTTTATAAAACATTGGGAGGATGTCTTTCGTTCTCTGGTTTAACGTAATCCATACTTTATGCGACACCTTGCAAAGAATTTTGCATATATCTTGAAATATTAGCAAGTTCTTGCGAGATGGAATCTTTCATTTGCTGTCGGGTATTGGATATAGCAGAAAAATCGTTCGTTAAGTTAGTCTCACAACTACAAAATGGTGAAATTGAAATCTGGAAATCGCTGCGGACATTTTGTTGGAAACTGTCTACTGATGACATGATCGCTGAAGAATTTGCTAATTAACTGCTTTGCAGGGGTCTAGATATGCGGCGGAGTGGCATCTTGCATGAAAATAACGACTACTTTCCATATCGTGACTCCTTAGTTTAGGGATGGCGAAGTTTTTTAGCATGCCATGGTAGCACTTGTCATTTAAAGCAACAGTATTAATCAGCTGAGAGCCAGCTGAGAGTCAACTAGGTTCTCTTCGGTACTATGAACTGTCTCCGTTTGTTGTGTTATTATTGGTTGTTCTTTTGTGTAGAGAATGCTATATATATATATTGTCTATTTTATCTGAATTTCTTGTTTCTTGGAAGGCTTTATTCATTCATTTCTGGAGCGTTGTCATCTCATGTTTGTGACGTATTGTCGTCAGTAGATATGATAGAGCTAACTGAGGGTAGATATTATTAATATTACATTGAACTTGCCACGTGACCTTCTTGTTTACAAAGAAAGTAGGTAGGATTGTCTGTGGGAATATATATCCAATAATTAACTCCTTCATAAGGTATCAAGATGCTTTCTGGCAGTTTCTCTAGGTCTTCAGGATTTACGTATAATTGGCGACGAAAACTAATGATGTGGGAGAAACCTGGTATAGGAATAGCTGCTCGTATGTACTCAATGGTCAATGCTAAATTTACACCTAGTTTCACTAGGCTTTCATCTATGTTCTTGTTTCGGATAACAGGACACACATTGGATAGGATGATTCTCTTACTTTTTGTCAGTAGAGGTCTGAGGTGCAATGATTCGTTGTTTATTACCATGTACTGATGCTTGGTCGTAAGTTCCTCTAACATTTTCTTGTTTGCTAAATAAAGGCAAGCTCGTCCATTTTATATTATTGATATAAATCTTATGTTTGCTGGGTCCGTAAGTTTACCTACCGCTAGAACATAATCTTTAATTAAAATGCTCTCTCTAGATTCAATAACAATTGCTTGTTCTCTGTTGGGTGGCGTTTGTAGTGTCTTTGAGTATGTTATTTGCTGAGATTAATATCTTTGTGATTTGTTGTCATTACTGTAGTGGAATCTCTTCTGTTTACATTCTTTGCATTTGTTACTGTCAGTTGTTTTAGTGTGTCTGTATTATTAACATTCTTTAGGGGGCATTGTTTGCTGCTATTTGCAGCCATTTGTTTTTCTTAACCTAACCTATTCTTAGGTTATGTGATTTTATAATGCTTAATATTTAATCAATTACCTGGAAACCCACGAAGTGTTATTGTTGTAGTTGGAGAGCGGTCCCCTGCCGTTGGTTTCTTGCTATATTTAGCGACTCTTGTACACTATTTCACAAATTAGAGGGTAAACTCGAAGAACATGCCAAACCTGAACTGTTTCGTTTAAGCGATTTTCAACTTTTTTACTCCAAACTTTAAAACGTTATAAATGTTATGATATTTTATATAGAATAAAAACAAAAGAAGTCACATACTCCTGAACAGTACGTTTTTTTTTTTTTTCCTTTTCTTTTTCAGTTCACGTTACCGTGTGTAGAGTTTTCTTCAATATTAAAATTATTGATTGAAATTCAGGTTGAAACCCAATTATTATAAAGTAGGCGTTTAGCTGAAGTTTGTGTGGTAATACCAACATTCATTCGGACATGTGCAATGTTGAACTGTAATTGCTGTTTAGTGCTGATTGTTGTTTGACCTTCTTAACACCAATTGTTTACAACAAAATCAATTAATTATCATTACATTCTATAATATATATGAGGCTCTTATTAAAATCCTCTTCTTCTACTTTACGACTTTGGACTTTTGAATCCGTTCTGGCTCCAATTTGGTCTGCCCAACTTCTTCGGTCTTCCCTGGTTTCTTGTACCTCTGGGTTTGTAGTTTATGGCTAGTTTAGGTAGGTATTCCGTTATTATTCATTCTTTGAACATGTTTTTCCATTGATTTCTGGATAACTGGACCAGTTTGGAGGGGACTCGGCACGGAAACTACACTTGGTTTATCTGTGTCCCTAAATTGGGTATCCCCGGGCACGAAGGATGAGGAAAGAGGAGACACAGGTGGGCATTCCAAGGAGTCACGACAGCTCAGAGGGAATGGTCCCTAGATTTTACTTAAATGAAACCTTCCCCGGCAGGCCAGGTCAACGGATATACCACCCTACTATGGTTCGGAAACTGTCCCACCTCGAGACCTGGGTTCGGAGACCAGCAACCGTCCTATCGGAGGAAAATGGGTTTACTCAGCGTACATCATCCTGCCATGCACCTCCTAGACATCCACCGACACCTCTGCCCTGAAAGAGACCAAGCGATGAAAGATGACATGAAATGATAATGGAGATAAAATGGAGGGACAGGAAATTTGGGGATGTAATTAATATACCGTACATTCGCCTGGCGAACCGGGAAAACCCCCGAAGAAACCCATAGATCCAATTACCAATTAACAATTAAGGAGAGATTAGCGCTACCGGCCCAACCTGCCTTAAAGATCAGTTATCTTGCCATAAATAACAGCTTCTTCCCGAATAATCTTTTCGAATTCATTTAGATATTGCTTCCTATTAGAAGCCACAAATATCACCGAAACAAATGTACTTTAAATACTCCGCATTCCTTCAAAAATACACTAATTTATATGAAATAACATGAATAAAATGTGTTCCTTTCCGATAAAGTTCCCGCTGGTGATCTGGCCCTAACTAAAGAACCGGAGTCAGTCAGTCTGCTAGTCAGTCAATAGAGTCGAGGTAGCCTAGTCTCTCATGCGAGTCCAGTTGAAGTAAGAGTGACTGTTGGGAAGTTGTGAAGCATTGAGCAGCACCAAGTGCAGTTGAAATGAGAAAGAAAATTAATAAGTATTACACTCACGTAACCTTATCTACCTATTCTTCGACAGAAGTTTATCATTTAATCTTCTTCATTAATCGAAATAAATATTTGAAAAATAGTTTTACTGGAAATAAGTGAATACAGTAGGCTTAAGCGATAGTCATATCCTTGAAGCCCGCCTCGGTAGCGTAGATGGTGGCGTATCTGCCTCACGTTAAAGAGGTCCCAAGTTCGAATGTTGGTTGGGGTGAGTTATGTGGATAAGGGTTTTACCGGGGTTTTCCCTTATCCTGAATGACGAATGTTGGGTAACTCTAAGCTCCATGGACCTCGGACTCATTTGAGCATCATTTCACCCATTTCATTCATTCATCGTCCAATATGACTTAACGCTGGAGGACGTAAATTTAAAAAAAAAAAAAAAAAACATCCTTTGAGAGCTGGTTACTCTGAAACGGCTTTGAAATTCCTTTCTCTTTTGAAGACCACGAAGAAAATATACATATTTTCCTAATAAGAAGGGTTAAGTTCTTCAACATTTAAACTAATATCAAAGAATATCTCTAAAATGGATAAGCCACAAAAAATGGCACAAAGTGTGGTTTTAGGACATCTGCATGTTGTGTGTGGTACTATTTCGTCTATATTTACGATTTTACCAGTTAAAAAAGTCATTCCGAATTAAGAGAATTTCACAGTCTATTCACATAAATTTCAACATAAGCATATCTTTGTCGTGTAAATATCTTAAACATGTAGTATTTTATATCAAAACCTTTGTTTTGAGAAAATGAAGCATATTTGGAAACAAGTGCAATATGAAGGGTAGCTTGGTATGGGGAGATTTTCTTAAATGTCTTACTGTTGCATTTTAGAAGATTTTTGCTTTTTATTAGATTTTCCACACACATACGGATATGTAGTGTGTCTGCCTCACGTTCAAGAGGTCCCGAGTTCGAATATCGGACAGAGTGAGTTACCTTGATAAAGTTTTTCCGGGGTTTTCCCTTATCCTGATAGGCGAATGTCGGATAACTCTAAACTCCATCGACCCCGGACTCATTTGAGCACATTTCACCCATTCCATTCAACGCCGGATATGACTTAACGTTGGAGGATGAAAATTGCACAAAGAAACCACGGATGTACTCATACACTATTTTTTTTCAAATTTTGTGGGTTCATGGCCCTCTAGAAAAAGTATTTCCGTTGAAATATCGACATTTTTTATTTTTGCATAACACAACACTTCCACTAACAAAATCAGTAGAATATTTCTTGGACAAATGGAAAATTAAAGCAAACAAAAAATATTGCATATAAAGGATAACTTGAGGTGTTATCAGTCTCTCCCTCTCTTTTAGTTTGGGTTTTGGATTCGGAAAGTTTCAAAATGTGTATTTCCAGTAAAATATCGGTGTGGATATTGAGTGGAATGCAACTCTTCCTCTACTTGCTCTACACAATACGTGCGTTTTGTATTCGAATGGTTTTCTCTAATTCCTCTTATGTAAAATATTCATTGAAAAGTTTATTCTTCTATCTACTTCATGTTAATCTATATAAAAATTTCTACAAATTGTTTTATTACATGTTTCCAGGTAGGTTCAGAGGGATTGGGGACTATAGTCGGCTTTAAGCAATAGATAAATCTTTCAAGAGTTAGTGGTTGTGTGATGGCTTTGATATCCGCTCTCTTTCATACTTGAAACACACTGAATATTTAAACCTATTTTGGTATTTAACAACTTTTGGTTTTTGAGTTATGCTGCCAACAGAAACACACATTCAGAAAAAAATATGGATCTTATTCTAAAAATGTTTTCCTTTGGTTGGGTTTCAGTGCATTTGCAGTAAATTCTTGGTGTCGAATTTTCTGTTGGAATACAGTAATTTCCCTTGCCTTCTATAGACAGGTGGTAGACAAAGTAAAAGAATGTGATGTTTTAAAAAACATCAGTAATTACCAGTAGTTAGCTGCTGCCAACGAAGTACGAAGTTCAAAGTAACAGCGACAACAAAGGAGTGAAGATTTATCAACCGAAGCAGTTTCTTGTGAACCCTTCCTTCATCCAACTAGCCTTTTTATAGCAATTTAGGTCTAGTCAGCCGTGATCCGTAAACTGCTATGATTGTACGGGCTCTGCATGATGGGTTCATGTCCTTTCACCGTGTATTTGTGTACGTCTTTGCTTCCTCTTTTTATGTTGCTGCTTCTTCAGTTTACATTTCTTTGGAATTCAATATTGAAAACAGGAGACAAAATAAAGAACAGAGAGGCCACTAAAACCATTATATATTAAATTTTAATGCGTTACATAAAAAGTCACCCTTTTTGCTGGGTATCAGAATCTGCAGCAGAATTGCATATTTTTATCTGTTATGTTTCTCCTTCTGTTTTCCTTCTTTGCAAAGAGTGATAAAATCGTGTTTCGAGCCTAATAACACTACTCCACTTCCTATCTTGCCGGGAAAAATTAAATGAAACCAATTACATTTCAATGCTCACTGAATTTAAGAAAGAAGAAAATCATGAACAACAGAGATATCATAAAGTTTCCTTGAATCACGTTTTCCCTTCAAACTACAAATATTGAAATTTTTTAATTCACCTTATTTAAACAGCATCCATACTTTCCTTTGATGCGCGCTCTCTCTCCCTTTCCCTCCCTCCCTTTCCCTCCCTCCCTCTCTCTCTCTCTCTCTCTCTCTCTTTCTCTCTCTCTCTGTGTGTGTGTGTGTGTGTGTGTGTGTTCGTCTCTGTTTCTTTCCCTTTGTGAGTTACGCAAACAAAAGAAGTCAATCAGACGAGGAATAAGGGTAAGGAATGAATTTTCAAATGACTTGGCGTCTTATGCTAAAACTACGTAATGTCATCTTTAAGAACTGAAAAAATTCTCGAATGAAAATCTCAGCTAAACTGTGAGAGAGGGTCTTTATAAACTTAGAATTTGGTAAAGATGAACACGATAGCTTTCTGGAAATAAAGACAAAATGTGAGTTGAATCAGGAGCCATAGTAACGGGCCTCAACAACTTGAGAACAACTTCGCAGTGCACCATAGTGAATTCTAATCCCTGGGAGGAAAGGATCAAGCGGACATCCGAAAGCAAGGGTGGGGTCTATAACAATTTCAGCATAACATTATTCGTGATGCCCGCTAGGCCTGAGAAGCCGCACGCAACTTGGGCTACTAAGAATAAATAAGATATTTCTGATGAGAGAGAAGACACCCGAAATCGCGTCAAACGCCGGGCAGAAATTTTTCCATAGTGCAAATTCTACCGTCATGTCGTAACATAATCAACCGCCGCTTGCTCATTCATTGCTGAAACAGATGAAAGGAAATGATGGAGACAGGAAATTTGAGGTAGATAGGGAACTAACTACTCCAGGATTCTGTAAACTCCTGACCAGATTTTCTGCTTCGAGGGGAATCGAACCCGAATCTTCCTCAGTGTGAGCTTTTCGCTTTACCATGGAACAATCTCGCTCGCTTCTGAAAGAGAACGTTAATAGTAATACTCAAAACACTAACTATAAAATATAGGTACACGTGACATTTTATATTATTTTACAGGTGTGAGTAATGTATACAGAGTGCTTCTAATAACTTAAAAACAAAACTTATGGAGCAGAAAGAGTGGACAGAATAGAGCAGCTTTCGACTAGGAACCCATGTTCCCGAAAACGATCCCGACTCAGTACTAATAATAAGTATTCTGTTTAGCCGTAATACACTTTATTATGGAAAGGGTTCAATGAAATAGGTTACAAAGAACTTGAAACACACCAGCACATTGAATACAGGCATTGTACCCTCGAATAAAAGGTTTGAAACACTCGCTCGAATAGCCCAGCCCAGATGCCGCAACTATTATGGCTACTAGTGTTTCTGATCGCCTGCTGTTGTCTGATGCACCACAACTTTGATACGTCCCCAAAAGTAATAATCAAGCGGCGTTAAGCCAGCAAGCATGGGTGAAACTGGGTGGAGCGCCATCAGATTCTGATGTCAACGTGCGGCGCTTCCAAGATCGTAAACATCCTGAACGTTTGATAAGAAGAGCAGGACCACTTGCACGGTCACCCTGTTCCCCGTTACCACATGGCCGTGATAAAACGTTTTTTAATCAATATTGAGTATACAAAACTCACTACAAAATTTCCGCTAATATTGCAAGGAATTGTGGTCTAATAATATTACTTTCTAGTCACTGAATACTTTATTGTCCTTCTTTTTACTTTACGTCGCCACTCTGAGTAAATTATGACGAAAACGATTTAAAATAATCTTATACAACACACCGACACCACTTCCTCCACCTACTACCATTTCATAAGCGTTCCTTGTATGTTACACCACTCATACACATTGTTATGTTTCGGTCCATGATACATAAATTTGCCTAGGAATAATTTTCAATTATATATTAAGGACTTAGTTATATGCAGGATATGTATGTAATACATGAAGATGTTCACATCACAAGCCAATGTTTGTTACTAACGAGCTCATGTATAAAAAGAACATCTATTATCAAATATTCTTCGAATGCATCGCATTATATAAATATATAGGGAAGCTTAAAATATACAACATATAAAATTTTGGAGATGGTTGAATGGTTCCTGAAACTAATCACTTAAAAATAATTTATCCGTTATATTAATTGCATCTTTACTTTTAAAATGATTATAAGTAGATAAAGAAATCGAAACCAAAATTAAAGGATTCAAACGTTTTAAAATTCAGAAACTCTTAACATTTGTGTTCAGGATTTACAGCACCATGATCATAAAATCACAAATAAATAAAATGATATAAGAAACTAATGACTTATTGGAGTGATAAATTCATTATCGTGGAGTTGCACTAATATTTTGGCAAAATCCAAACAAAGTATGTATTATTGAACAATAATCGAAAGTGGGTGCTCTAAAAGACAACAAAAATTGAGAACTACTGAAGTGGATTTCTGAAAACAGCAACTAGGAAGTCAAGGAAACAAAAGACAAAGAACAAAGGAATACGAGTTAAGTAATATAATGAAATATAGAGTGGAAAGTGAGTGAGTGCGCGGGCTTAAGGATCCGAAGAGAGCTAGGTCATTTGGACTAGTATTTCGTATACATTGTACTGTACATGTTGGGGAGAAACTATGTACCCAGAACTGTAGTGTAAAAGGTTAATACCTATCACATAAGTGCATTGAGTATAGGAAGAATTTCATGCAGGAGTAGATGAGTACATGATCATAGCTGAAATCTGGTCATCTTTATTTGCCATTCAAAACACAACTCGCACAAGTGTGTGCCTACTGTCTAAAATAATGAGTACTGGTGTACATTGCGAAACTAAGTCCGTATAGAACAAGACAAGTGTTTGATTTCACGTACCTTTCAGTAAACTTCACAACTCAAATGCGGCACACATCTAAGGACATAGACTAATACTGTATAAGAGTTAGATACGTTTCCCTTACATCTGACACGCTACAAACACATTTCGCATTTGGAGACTCTTAACATGAAGAATTTAATGTTGATGCATGTGACGCAGCAAAACGCTTCTGGAACCTTTTGTCCCGAATCTGCTTATTTTGGTACTGTCTTCCTATTCAACAATTTTCTGTGCGCAGTATAGTATGAACTTAATTTTCATCTGCACATAGAGAAGGTATAAGGCACTCTAAAAGTTGTAAATACAATTTAATAACTATTCAAAATAAACAATACAGAATATACCTAAGCTTGCTCTATGTAATTAGTATTCTTAAATGGTTATTCTACTTTGAATTAACCTTAGATTTACATACACTAATGTAAATAATAAACAAATTGACAACTTCGTTTATGGTCAGTTTATATCATTTGTTGAGCGATAAATCGATTTATCTTTTAAATAATAAATATGTAGATTTTTGGCTGGACGTAGGTACAATCAGGTAAGTATATCTGCCTCGGCAGGTTCCATTCCTTCCATTTACACATTATGTTCAACTGGTGTTTGTCTTGTAGAACACAATAAAAGAGATACAAGTACAAAAACCACAACGCTCTGTTTGAAACGAGCGTGCTCAGCTAGCACTTGGGGGCAGACCACAGGTGTAGTAAATGTATTCCAGTCTGCAAACATATAAATCACGGCCAGGTACAACCAAGCAATTTAGCCTCACTTTTTTGCCGCTACGAAATGCATTTTGCGTGTATAGTAATGTGGTCAAATTAGCCTTGTGTGTGAGATTGGGCAGATAAATACGTGATTGAGGCAGCGCAGCGTCCTGCATAATGATAGTGGAGCTAAAAACAAAGAAATTCCTCATGTTCCATTTCTGTAGAGCATTATAATTTCGGCTTTTATTTCCCTCATTTGTAAACACTGCAAAATGAGGTGGGATCTGGGTTACAGAGAAACAAATAAAACAATTAAGGAAGAAACATACATAATAAATTACTGGCTCAGCCGGCTTCCTATACTAAACATACACGTGCTACTCCGATTGTAGATTACGTGACGAACCTATTGTTAGAACAAATAGAACAAGAAAACTGCACTAGCTCTTTCTGAACTAACCTCATCATAAAGACAACGTCACGATTAGGTGAAAATGGAAAGGTGTGATAAAAAAAGTCTGATATATGCACTCACATGACTTTCTCTGCTCTTGTACAAACTTTTAAAAACGCTTACTGTTCTAATTCATTTTTATCGAGATTAACATTATAGAAATGGGTTTATTACATATTTGCTTGTAGATACAATGGGAGTAGGGTAATAAGTAAGGCTTAATCAAAGATAAAATATTTAAGAGTTGGTCACTACTTGATGGTTTTGAAATAATTTTCTCTTTACACGACCGGGAGGTAAAACTAGAGAAAGAAAATCAAATGAATGACTTTCCAATTGAGAAAGGCATAAGTATTGGAAAATTCAAACAAATAACAGGGAATATCTCGGAAATGATTCTCTCCATATAACATCGTATAACAAATGTGTTTTAGTGAGAATCTATATGTCTCGTATAGTAGGATTTTGTCGATCTCTTACAGTTTAGCAATTATGCAAAGGCTTATCAGAATAAAGAGGCCATCCGGGGACATTCAGAGTAAATTTAAGATCTTAAATACATTTGGATTGAAAAAGGTCTTAAATATATGGTATTTTAATCAACTTCGTTAGAGTCAGTTTCGAAAAAATAAAAAAATTTGGAAATTTTTCCATGTAAAATATATTTTGTGGTAGGGAGAATTTTTCTTTTTATCTTTGTACCTCATCCTTGGAAAATATTTAACCGACTTTCATTTTGAGTTATGCTGTTCACATATACATACATGCCCGTACCCACAAACTCACACAAAGTTATTTTTCTAAAAATGTTCGTTTTGAGTACAGGGAAAATTTTTCGAAAATGCTGATTATCTCAAAATTGACTCTACATTGTACCACATGTACAAGATATATTCATGTTTGAATCACGCTAGACCATCTCTTAATGACTTCAGCTACCCGTGTTAGGGTCATTGCGCACATATAGTGCCTTCACATCATAGATATAACTACGGGACCAAAGACAAGGTACTGAAATTTAAGATTTTGTCTGCTATGACTTATTTTAAATTACTACCATGTTTATTATTATTTCTATACCAAAAGGTACATGTTGATAACGCATTAATTGAAAGAGTAACAAAACTCACATATCTTGGATTAATTCTAGACAATACGCTTAAATGGAAGCACCACACTATGTATGTAAGCAGTAAAATTTTTCCTGTGTTGTAATTCACAGGTTGACATTCAAAGGATTCAGTATAAATCATTTACAAACTTACTAACATGCTTTAATGCAATCCCACTTTAACTACTTAAACATCTTATGGGGTAATTCTGCTAAACATTTAATTCATTACCTCAAAATATTCCAAAATCGTCCCTTGAAGATAATCTGCAATCTGCCCTTTAGAATAAACACAAAAGCACTGTACTATTTTACCATTTCAAGTAAGCATAAGTTGTCCTTGCTAATATATCTCCACAAAATAGTTAGTTAGTTAGTTAGTTACTAACGCTCCCCACATGGCAACCTTGGCCTTCGGGGTAACCTCACCCCACCAAGCGATGACCGGACCCATTTCTCAGGTGGAGGCACCCAGAGGGCGGTGTCCATTACCTCCGGTGATAGGGTGATAGTGAAGATGGCGGTGAGGTGAGAGGACCTACAGTTTTTACCGTGGACTCCGAACCACGGTGGGCATAGGGGATACTTCACATGTGCTAGACAGAGGTGAAGGCGTGGATAGGGCCGACTTAAAATCGCCAACCCCAGAGCCGGGAATCGAACTCGGGACCCTTAGAACGGGAGCCGCGAACGAAACCACCGCGCTACCCCGGCGTCCTATCTCCACAAAATAAAATATAATATTCTAAGTTCTAATCTATCACTCGAAAGCTCCTCATATATATAATACAATAAATAAAGGAAACTTAATAAAACCAACTGTAAACATTTCTACTTATGGCCTGAACAGCTTAACCTCACAAGTTATGAACTTACCCAATGCACTTCCACTGGAACTGAAAAGCTGCAGGAACATAAAAGGTTTAAAAGGAAACTTGCTGAAAATTTACTTAAGGCATATTTTGATAACTGACAAATTGTCACTCATTTATAGCTGATTGATTAACTGACCTGGTTAAAAATTAGTATGTGCTAATGTCTCATAGACTATGTATGTAGTTTTCTCTGCTCTTATTACTTCCTCAGTCATAGTGAATGTTTGTATCTTTTTGTTTTATATACCTATGTTATTTTTGTAAGGTAATTAATTCCTACTATAAAATGCATTATAAATATTGTTAAGGGTCGTTTGCCTGCCATTATTTTATATATATTTGTACTGTTCTCTCTAGCAGAGCTGTGGCTCTGGGAACCTTTTCAGATAACAACGAATGAATGAACAAACGAACGAATGAATGAATGTGCTCAACTATGGGTTAGGCAGAAATTTGGGAGATTGTGGAGGGGGTAGATATACACCGGGAGATACCGTGAACATCTGGGAATTTTCCCAACATTTACTTTGTCTTGTATGGTCTTGACTAATAACGGATAATGTGGAGGATTTTCGATAAACATAGTCTATAACACTATAAAATAATTTCATTACAATATACGGAGAAGTACATGAAATTAAATGAGTCGTTATTCGAGTTTTCAAAGCCAGCTCTTTAACACTGTTAAGCCGACTCATTTTTAGTATTTCTGCTTATGTTTTTGTTACACAAATATCTTCAAGTCTTTGTAAAAATTAGCTACTAAATTATTCTGTATCTTAAAAATTCGATTTACTCCAAAATATGTTATGTGAAAAGATCTGTAATAGCGGCAGGGGGTAGAAATCACAAATTTAGTGCCTGCTGGGAAGCAATGAGAGTGTTAGAGCTACACGATAACTATATTTATATTTCGAAGTTAAACACATAATTTTCATAAATGTACTACTCATCGCTAAGACGAGTTTTCGTGCCGACAGAGCATTCTTCCTTTTCTACATTTGAAACGGAAGCGCATTAAACACTGTGCGGAATTCGTATCTAGTCCTAAGCAATAGAACATGCATCATTTGTGATTTCGCGATAACCCCCAAGACTCACGAGGAGAATTCAACATGGCTGAAAGCACGAAATACAAACTCATCTGCATAACACAGATTGAGATTTCTGTGCTAATATTTTAATGTCTGGCACAACGGAAACTAATGCCAGAGAAATCTATTAGACTTGCGTGTGTCACGAAATGGGGACTATTTATGGCAGCTAAGCAAATTGCATGCAGCCAGCGCTAAGGGCGATGATTTAGATTAGCCATCACAAACGGGCCTACGGTAATTCAGTAGTATACCGTGCGTGTGCAAGGTATTTTGTAAATAATAAATTAGAAGGCAAGTTCATTGGAGCAGATTTCTTCGCCAATTCTTCTCGTTTAATCACTATTGGGAGATCTGTACACCATGTTGCGTGTTAGACCCTATTAGAAACCTCTATGCTAAACTAATTTTCATGTTAGCCAACCCAGACACAGCTACACTGCATCTCAAATACAAATCTCGACCTTCATCCCTTTAATATTATGAGGAGTAAACATGTGTTGAACTTTATAGGGTTTAACACGAAAAGCATTGCTGGAACTTATTTTTCCTGAAAAACAACTCAATTTAAGGCACACTTGAGCTTGATGGTTTCGTGTTCAATAGCTGTAGAGAACACAATCTACTTGCATATATAGCGTAGGATCTGGATAATGTAACACAGCTTTTTAAGGACTTTTGCTTATGCATGATTCATTCCTTTGGTCATACTGGTCATAGATTACTTTTAAATTTGATTTAACATTACCCATTGAACGTCACTAAATATTAAAAATATGAAATAAGGATTTAGGCGCGGAGGTGGAATCAACTAAATGAAATTAATTCTTAAGAAAGTCCCTGCTTGCATTTACCTACAGCTGTTTTGAAGTCCACATATAGCGCAGTGAGATCAAGTTTAATTCAATTCAAGTAATTATTTGATATGAAAAATAATATTATGTTATATCTATGAATATTCTCAATATTTTGTAAGGTTGTGCGTCCAGTAGTGGGCCGTGATCTCACTGAATAAACATTGAGACATGTCGAATGTAGCACAAGCCGAGGTGTGCTTACAATCGCATTGGCACCGGCTTCGAAAGCTTTCGTAACCTGATTCTCGGTATTACATTTGTTTTAATGCCAATATGCTTTAATGTGTAGGACGTCATCCTTCCTTGCCATTATGTGTAAAGCTTGTTTAGATCCAGATTACTGTAAACAGCTCGCCTCGTTCTCGAACTTCACTGCGGGATTTCCACTTTCCCTGTTTAACTGGTTGGGGTGGCACCGCTGTAACGTGTGTGACTCGCATTCGATCCCCGCGGTCGGCCTTTCTGATCCGTGGCTTATCTTGGTTTTTTTTTTTTCTTCCGAAATGCTGGGAAAGTTGATTACTAGGGCCCGAATTTTAGTGGCCGAATATTAAACATGACCTTAAATGATAGCTTTATGATCTTAAATTTTAACGATCTAAAAGAAGAAGGATACCTACTTCATCATTTAATACCGAATACGATACAAACACTTTCATACGTTTTCACATTTGAAGGACTGCCTGTTGTCAACCAACACTGATTTACACATAAAGAAGCTTCTTTCAACCTCAACAGAACACACTGAGACATGCTTACAGTAACAAATACTGTATATCTCCAGCTTTTCTTCATCGAATGTTTGCCTCACATTCAACAGCTCCCGAGTTCAAATCTCTATCAGGATGAATTATCTGGTTAAATTTATCCGTGGTTTTCCTTTATCCGGAAAGATGAAAGTCGGATAAGTCTAAGCTCAATGAACTCTGCGCTCATTTGACCATAATTTCACCCATTTCATTCATCTTCCGATATGATCTACATCACATCTCCTATTCGTGTTCAACACTTTTCCACTTTAGCAAAGTCAAGTGTATCCACTTCAGTTTCCACACCACTTAGATTATTCGCACCTGATTTCCCCAATTCTATTTTATTTTCAACTTTCTTAAAGTATTGATTTTGAATTTCGGCATGACAAAGTAAATACAATTATCTCAAACATTAGCTTCTGCTATGTTTCACAATAGGCGTGGTGCGACCCTCAGAGTAGCAGGTAGATTCACCCCATATCCCTTTAGAGGACACATGTGACTTACATTGACGTAAACCGTTTAGTTAGACGTTTTAATCTGTTTTTGACGAGTCAAAATGTTTAACAAAATACGAATAGGAGAATCATATTCCATTAGATTTCCAAGAGTTTTTAGATTGTGAGGTTCTGAAACGATTCTTCTAATATAACAATAATGCTCGTCAAGAAAGACAAAAATGACAAAACTCTGCATTTCTTTTTTTTAAAATGGCTTAAACATAACTTAACAACTGTAAAAATATTCTGTCAGATAAAAATGTTTAAGAATGCAGAAAAAATTATCAGAATAAGTGGCTTAATTTCACTCAAAATGTTATGAGCCAAGTATATTTTCCCTAACTCATCAGAAAAAGATGTAAAGTAATCTAATGCCGGACTTATTTATTACATCCCTCGAATTCCCTGGCCCTCCATATCACGCATTACTCCTTTCACTTCACCTGCATCCTGCTTGGGAGTCCTGGTGTTGCATGGCAGGGAATAAGCTCTCCATAAAACCTTAGTCCTCCGGATCAAGGGCGATCTCCTAGTCCATCTGGATAAGTAAGCAGTTGTACGAGCTTCCACCGGGAAGTCTAAATCTGTAAACTGCAGGAATCCTGCGCTCTGGTGTTCCGTCTCCTCTCACCTCATCCCTCCATCCAGGGAAACACCCAGTCAGAGGCATTGGTTCAAAAGATTCCCCAGAAGTCGATGTAATAAGTGCCCCTCCGAACCCTGTCATACTCCGTACGTCATTCAGTATTTAGCAGAACAGGTGCGGTATTCCAACCAAACAAATTCGGTACCGCAATCTATCTGAAAATGCACATTTTGAGGCCCTCTAAATCCAAAGAGGGTATTTTTAGAAAATGGTTTATATATCAATGTATACATGTGTGTATTAATGTGTGTATGAACAAATAAAATAAATAAATATAAACAAATACATAAATAAACAAATAAATAAATAAAATCTGAAAATCTACATCCCGGTTCCTAATTTCTAATACCGGGACATGATTTCCAAATTCGTATTTATTAAAACCAAAAACAATTACAAAACTCTACAATTACATTACAGAATTTTTTAGTTAATAAATTTTAAAAATCAAAATAAAATAAAATAAATACAAATACAAAGCTACCAATTTACAAATATAAAAAATAACACAAATAAGGCTCAAAACCTGGTACCCAATAAAGCAATTAACTGGTATCCAGCTAAATTATAATATACATCTACAAGTTACTAAAATACCGGTATCCGGTACTATACATACTGATAACCAATATATTAAAATACTTTAATTAATTCATATCCTTATAGCTTTAAAATTTAAACCAAATTCTTTATATAAATCAAAATTTAAAAACTTCTTCATTTCAAAAACCAATAACAGACAAACAAAATTTATAAAATCTTATATACTCTATAAAACTTAAAATACATTCACTCATAAAAATTACTACACAAATTAAAATCTTCTTACACATCAATTAAATCCAATATTTAAAAAAGATATATAAATAAATGTTTAACTTTCAACAATTACACAAAAACGAAAAACAAACATATTAAATATTTAACTAATCAACCATAACAATACCACAATTTCTTCAACTTCATCATACATATTTACAAATAATAACTAACAAAACTATATACATTATACTTTCAACTCAATATATAATACAAATTAATATAATTACAAATGTTTTTCAGTACACACTATCAATTTAAAAATCACTTTAAAAATCACACCTAAAAATTTCCAAATTTTACTCTAAATAACCTTTACAAGATAAATTAACCAAAATATAAACTACAACATTCTATAATAAATCTTACATATAAATAAATCCAAATATCCAAAGTTTAACAATTTCTAATAATTTTCAACCACAAAAACAAAACTTTCGATCAACTCAATTATCATATTTACTATATGATAAAATTATTATAAACACCAAAACACTTATTCAACCATTCAACATCATTTATATAATAACTTAATATAAAATTCTCTTCATTCTCAAATTAAAAACCACAAATCCTTTTCATCCCAACCCACCAATTTAAAAACTACCTCAAAAACTCTTTTATAAACATTCTAAAAATATACTTTCTTTAAATAATATATAACACTTCTTTAAAAAACAATAACATCCCCATCTCTTAAACTTCAAAAAACATCACTTCACAACAAATCTTCTTTCACACACCACAATAAAAATTAAAAATTTTCTCCGGAAAAGGGAAGAAACCCATCCCCAAAAATAACTCAACACTACACAAACATCTTCATCCAAAGTTCACAAATCAAAAATAAAATTTCTCCGGGGAGGTAATACCCATCCCCAAAAATAAATCTCCACAACAAGATCATCTTCTCCAACACAAAATAAACTCACTACGGGGAGGGAAAATCCCTCCCCTAAATAGGGAGGGGCAAAACCCCCCCCAAAACAAAAATGACCGCTTTTTGAGACCAAAAAAGAACCTTAAAAGGGGAGGGTTCACCCTTCCCCTACACACTAATCACACATGAATAAAAACTTTAATACACACAGAATTCACTTAATTTACTGAACCACGATGAATTCTTTGCCTAGATAGGTGCTGAATATTAAGACTCCATTGCAGGCCGTGGAATGGGTACCTGGATCATTCATTGGAACTACTTCTCTGCTTCCTGCTCCTCCTCCTCCGAGCTGATCGTTGAAGTGGGATGTTGATGACGCCATTCCTTAAGCCTTAATTTATAGTCTCAATAGGCTTCCTCAGGTGTCTAGCTGGTCCAATTCCTCTCCTCTTTGCCCAATCACGTCTTTCCATAGATACAAAATAGACCCGTATTCTGCTGGTTGGTTATCGATTATCTACTTCTCTCTATCTTCGTTTGTGATGATGTTTCCATTATTCCTTCTATTAATGCATCTTTCAGATCTTCTTAATTCTATTGTAGCTGGAACGTCTTGTGGTGGAATGATTTCATTTAGTGGAGTTTTCCATGCTAATTCACTAAGTATATTTGCCAGGTTTGATAGTATAATATATAGCTCCGGTGATCTTATGATGTCCCATAAATGATGTCCTCTTAATGTATTCCGTTCTTCTGAGATATGTAAAGCATAGTACCCACATTCAAAGAGAACGTGTTCAGGGTTATTATTTTCATTGCATATATTACAGATGGAATTACTTAACTTATTTATCTTGTGTCAATAGGTACCATAAGGACCATGTCCTGTTAGAAAATGAATAACGCCTTCCGTGGGTTTTACATGTTTTAGCTTCAGACGTTCAGTTACTGGTGGAAAAAAGTCATGGGTTCTTCTTCCTACGTTTGCGTTGGACCACTCCTTGTGCCAAATATTCAATAAATATTTCTTAATTTCTGATTTATTTATACATACACGGCCAATGATATCTCTTACTTTGTCTCGATCATTTTTCTTCAACCAAAACATGGCTCCTCTTAATCTAATTAGTAAGTCTATAGGCCATACTCCTGTAACCATCAGGAGTGCTAATGTTGAGGTTGTGCAAACTCACCTGTATGTCGTAATAAAATCTTCCTTTGAGTACATCTTAATTTTTTCACGAGTGTAAAATTGCTCATCTTTTGTTCCCAAACTGCTGCTGCATATGTTACTATTGATCCGAAAATGGCATAATAGTACGTTATAATATTATTTAAGGATATTTTATACTTTGAATTTACAATTCTTGCCTATTTGCAGATAGCTTTTTCAGCTTTGATTCTAACAAATTCTATATGATTATTACAATTTAATTTTCATCTATAATAACACCAAGGTATTTTGTATCTCTGCAACGTTTAATATTTTCATTATTATATTTCATGATGGGATTCTTTTTTAGCGTGCCTTTCACCAAAATATACATTGCTTTATGTGGCGCGATCTGTAAGTTTGACTCAGTACACTATGTAGCTAATTTTGTTGTTAGATACTTTATCCTTGATTCTAATTGCAATCGTGACTTCCCGGCAATTAGAAAGATAACATCATCGGCATATGCAGTGACTTTCAAAATATTTGCATCATTATCAAATATTTCTAATAGGGTCTCTATGACTATCCCAAAAAGTGGGTCCCAAAACGGAACCTTGTGGACAACCTTTAGTAATATTTTTACAAATTTTTTGATTAATACCTTTAATATAAACTCTTCTATTTTAACAATAACTCAATAATAATTTATATAAAGGTTGTGGATAATTATGCTTCCTTAGCCTGTTGAAGAAAAACTGCCACCACAGATCATCAAAGGCGCCAGATATATCAATTGATAAGGCAATAATATATTTATTAGCAGAACGAGTTACACAGTCCATAATGTCTATTATTGCATCCTCAGTTGAGCAACCTTTTCGAAAACCATACTGTCTGTTATTCATACCAATCATAGATCTAAATTCAATAATTCTCTTATTTAT
The DNA here is from genome assembly GCA_030765055.1 of Mantis religiosa. Classification (NCBI taxonomy): domain Eukaryota; kingdom Metazoa; phylum Arthropoda; class Insecta; order Mantodea; family Mantidae; genus Mantis; species Mantis religiosa. The sequence goes on along the minus strand of CM060950.1, from coordinate 199,538,176 downwards.
CAGATGTTCAAAATTTTTCCCATAGAATTTATCAGACAGATAGGTCTATATGATTTTGGTTTTGCTGAATCCTTATCAAGGCCTTTTAAAGGATGATTACTGATGCGATTTAAATGCTTATTTAAATCTATTTAATAATTTAAATAAGTAAAAAGAATTATTTAGAATATTGAATAATGGTATGAACAAGTTATTATACAAAATTTATAAAGAAATGTATAAAAGTTGAATGATGTTGATTTGTCGTTATGGCAACGCCAAAAAGGCTATATAAGCACTTGAACTGGAGGTGATTGCTTCTTTTGCTGGCGGGTCTGTCCACTGGTCCACCTCAGTCAACTATCTTGGCGTCACACTGGATCAGAAGCTCTCTTGGAAGGCCCACATCGACACCACATACAACAAGGTTGCTCGCAAGATAGCACTTCTGTACCCCTTATGCCACCGAAACTCCGCCATGTCACTCTCCAACAAATTACTTCTCTTTAAACAAGTTCTTCGTCCTGTCCTCACATATGCCTGTAAAGTCTGGGCCACTGCCGCAAAAACTCATTTGTATCACCTTCAAAGTCTTCAAAACCGCTTTCTTCGTACCGCTGACGATGCCGACTGGTACATTCCTAACATCAACATCCATCGTGACCTTTCTTTTCCACTTCTCACTGACTACATGCTCTCCCTTTCACAAAAATTCTTCGACTCTCTTTCACATAATTTCAATGCCTTCATCCGCGGCCTCGGGGAGTACGACATTGACCCCGGGGAGCATTACAAACATCCCAGGCTCCTTCTACTTCGTCCCTAATACTATCATCCATTAAAAACAAAATATATTCTCATTTAACTATTCATCATCTCTCTAATTTCTTCAACACTATCACCTACCCCTCAAACTAATTAAATACAACCTCCTTACCACAATTCCACCGTCTACCACAGTCTATACTTTAACTTCATTTTTTCAACCAGTAAAGGACCTAGTCCTGGAATGGTATCTGTCGAAAGGCCCCACCACCTTGGTGGGATCCCCTTCCAACGACAATTTCGCTCGTCGATTGCTTCTTCTTCATTTGACTTCTATGGTGAAAGAACGTGTGAGTGTGCAAAGGCAATTTTTGTGTGTAAGAATATATGCATCAATATCTTTTACTTGGTGTAACAGAGAAGTGATTATTAATAAATAGTTAAAAGGATTGCACCAGAGAATATTGATATCGATTGATTTATGTTAAGAAAGTTTCATTCTTAATAAATCTCAAAGTTTGGAGATTCGTTGGGAAAATTATAAATAATCTTTTATTTAAAACTTTATCCTTCCATGAAAAGAAGAGTCCATGCAGATACCAGAGCAGCCGAGGACGACTAGATCAAACTCCGAGAACTTCGAAGAAGTCCATCATCACCTAACTGCTTTCTACACCCCACATTGGAACATTTAATTTCATTACTCTCACAATCTTCCAACAATCTGGAAAATAACCTGGAAAATAATCTGGCAAATAACGTGTGTATGAACAGTTTGAGTCCAGAGAGTCTTGAACCCGTAGGAACAAGACGTGGGCCTCTTTCAACCAGGGAGTATCCGAGCTGTCCCAAAGGGCACTCGGCGTCCTCCGTGGGGCTTTCCATAGGGCAAGACCTGGGTTAAAAACAAGCACCCCCACATCTGGTCCTGGGACACAAGACGGGATGGAAGTGGATACGCCACTTACGCGCGCCAACACCAAAGGTGAAGGCTACCGATATGACCTCGGTGGGGCCACCTGGCGATCTAGCACACCTTCTACTAGCTTTGCAGGCTAGTGCGCGGTAATATTAATGGCTTCCCTCAACCCCGCCCTTAGACGTACCCGATTCCCACGGGTATCGGTAACCACTGCCCCCTCGAGACCATCCCAATCCGAACAGCTTCCGAAGCAGGGGCTCAGATGTTCGGCCCGAGGTTCCTCTAGTAACGTCAGAGGTACCACGAGTGCTAAGTGTCCGCAGCGCCCACACCACGGCAGCTGAAGGGGACGGATCCCCTCCCCTACGGAACGTGTGTATGAACAGTTTGAGCCCAGAGGTTCTACTCCCATTAGTCCTGAACCCGTAGGAACTGGACCCGGGCCTCCTTCAACCAGGGAGTATCCGAGCTGTCCCAAAGGGCGCTTGGCGTCCTCCGTGGGGCTTTCCATAGGGCAAGACCTAGAGACTAACAAGCCCCCCCATCTGGTCCTATGGACTCAAGACGGGCTGGAAGTGGATACGCCACTTACGCGCGTCAACACTCAAGGTGAAGACTACCGAAAAACCTCGGTGGGGCCGGCTGGTGATCTAGCACACCTTCTACTAGCTTTGCAGGCTAGTACCCGGGAAATTAATGGCTTCCCTCAACCCCGTCCGAAGACGTACCCGATTCCCACGAGTATCGGGAACACACTGCCCCCTCGAGTCTATCCCAATCCGAACAACTCCCGAAGGAGGGGCTCGGCTGTTCGGCCCGAGGTTCCTCTAGTAACGTCAGAGGTACCACGAGTGCTAAGGGTCCGCAGCGCCCGCACTTTGGCAGCTGAAAGGGGCGGATCCCTTCCCCTACGGGACGTGTGTATGAACAGTTTAGCCCAGAGGTAGGATAAATCTTTATTACTTGTGCCCCAAGTGGGACATACCCGGGAGTGAGGATGAGGCGCGAGGAAACAGAGGGTGGCCGACCCCAAGGAGTCACGACAGTGCAGAGGGTGGGGTCCATACACTTTACCAATCCAGGACAACCGGCATCCCTCGGCCATAAACAGTCCACAAGACCAGCTCGGAGGCCGGAGGTCGCCTCCAGAGCTCGGAATACTCCAGGCAGGCTGGCACAACCGGCATCCCCCGTGCCGCGTTCCTGAAACGACCCACTAGCAGACTCGGAGACCGGAGGCCGTTCCGTCGGAGGAGAAAGTGTTTACCTAGAGCATACCCATATAGCGCCGAGACTCCCGCCGACACTTCTACCATGAAAGAGACCACCAAGTGAGAGGTGATATGAAATGATAATGGAGGTGAAATTGAGGGACAGGAAATTTGGGGGAGGTAGCTACCCAGGATAACCGCCGAAAAAAACCCTATGTGTCAGGTAGGTCAGCCACGGGAATCGAATCCGGACCTCCGAATGCGGGTCACAGACGAAACCACTTTACCCATCCCGCTCGGTGTGAACAGCGTAACTCAAAAACGGAAAGTCCAATAGATGTCAAATTTATATTTAAGTTCCCCATATTCCAAGGATACGACAGAAGGATGTTCAAAAAGTGACAACCCCAAACTATCCTCCCTATTCCTAGAAAAAATAATTTTTTTCTCAAAATTGTCCCTGAAGATTTTGATTACGTTTAAGATAGGTATTTGCATGGCATATTAAACATACCTACGTATACAACATATAATATAAATATATAAACTACACCAATTATCTGCAAATAACCTTGAGGTTCTCTTGTAGCTTTTAGGTATATATAGCTGATAAATAATCAAAGACAGACAAAAGTTTAACACATAAACGACTAATTTGACATTTCTAAAGCATGGAGTTAATGTCAAGTAACCTTTTTGTGGTATCAATCATGTCCAACCCATTCGTTGCTTTTGGTCTGAGTTTTCCATTACTTGGTACAGTGACCAAAGTCACTATTCATTTTTCTCCTGATGTCATGGAAGTATCATGAAATTTCAAATTCAGCATATAACAGCCTATGGCTTCAGCTACCTATATTTTCTTTGCACCTACAGCAAAATGTGAAGGAAACCTCTTCTGTGAACGTTTACCTAGATATAAAAGAACTTGTTACAAGAATAATATAATTTATACAATATATAAAAGTAAATGATAGTGGGTAGAGACATATTTTTAAAAAAATGTATTTATGTTACATTTAAATTAGTTTTTCTACCCAATGTTCAGAAACAATTCTTTAAAAAGCTAATTTATCTGCGTGACGTTAATCGCGAAAAAAAAAATTCCGGCAAAACATTTATTAAAGATTTTCTTGTAGATACATTAGCAGTAAGGGAATACATTAGGCTTAAGTGAGAGCCAACATATTAAAGAGTTTGTCGCTGTGCAGTTCCTATCAAAAGTTTTTTAATATTCCTTAGTAGCAGTATTTATTGAGTAAATATAACAGAATATTCTTTTATAGATATCGTTTCAATGACTTGGAATAGAAATAATCACTATATACTGTCCTCGTTCATTGATCACTGCTTCCCACACTCCGGATATCCTTGCTATCAAGTCTGTTAATCTTTCTTCGGAAATTTGCTTTCATGCCTTTGTTAAAGGCTCCATAGTTCATTTAAATTATTCATGGGTCTCTTTCCGAGCTCTCTTGCCAAAGAATTTCGATGGTGTTACAATCGGGGCTTAGGGGATTCCTTACCTTACCATGCTCTTTTCTCCGCGCTGTTCTAATCGTTCCAAATACTTTCTGCAAAACAAACATAAATGTTTGAGATCATTATCCCATTGCAGTTATTATCATTATCTTAGCAATTAAACAGATTCCAGAAGTTTTGCGTGGCGGTGGAGAATGTTGTGGTGCTGCTCTTTTGTCATTAGACTGTTTTGTTGCCTCCAAAACAACCCCAGACCATCACTGAACCAATCCATGCTTTACTGTAGGGCATATGCACTGAAATACCATGCATTCTCCTTTCATACGTGTGACAAACCTACCGGTTCAAACTTTAATTCGTCCATAAAACCACATTCTGCCACTGATCAGCAGTCCACTTCGCGTTTCTATTCGGAGCCCTCGGTAATGGTTTCTTAGCAGCAATACACCCCTTCAAGCCTGCATAAAAAAGTCTTACTTTTAATGTCGAGACACACTTCATTCCTCAATTGGCTGATTTCCGCTGCCAGCATGGATGTTGTTTTAAAGTATTCACGTTTACTACTTACTACTAAGCATTTACCTTCGTATTTCGAGGTCACTTTAGCCTTCCCTTGCGACCACGATACTTTTACTATTAATACAACAATAACTCACCACAGCATAGACTATAGTGGATGCTTTCCAAGAAAACATGTTCGTGTTTTGTATTTCCCGCATGTTATGATTTCAAAATCTACTTATTTCAAGGAAGAAAACAATGTTTCTTTGGTTTCCTTTCGTAAATAACTCAGATTAACTTTTAGTGGTGCCATAATGGCCTTTATCTCAGGATACCAAAGGTGTTTAAAAACCTTTGAGTGGGAGTGCATGACAGCCCTGAAATTCCGTTCTTTTGTATGAGCAGCAGGAGAAAGAAAAATTACAAAAACAAAGCGAATAATTTCAGATATGTAGTTCTAAATACTGAAAAGTTCAAATTAATAACTAGAAATATCTCAGAATCGATCAATTTAACGAAAAAATGTATTTGTCATAAATAGGCCTTAATGGCATCTACCTTTTTGCGTAATAGAATTTTGTATTTGGATTAAAGAAACTTGACGCAGCAAATGGCTTGTTGAAGATATTAATGATTTGACCCTAATAGAATCACTTACAAGAAGATTTTGTGCAGTCGTGACATAAGGTAATGTGCAATACATGTCCTTTTAATGGTTTGGTCAGGTCCCTCATCTCGACCTCGGAAACTCGATATCTTTTGGTAAATATTTCCAAATGGCTCCTAATCGACACAATCAAACCTTGTAGCTCTTCATTAATTGTTGCTTTTAAATACTGAAAGTACTGGATTCTTTCCGAACTCCATTAACATTCCCGAAAGTTGTCTTAACAAAATAAGATAGCGAACTCAAAATAAATGATGCTTCAAATGAAGAATATGACCCGTTATATGCCATGTTTAAAAACTGACATGCAATTTTATACACCAGAATATCAAGAACTTTAAAATAAACTAGAGTAAACAAACCATTTCGGAGCTAATACCTACAAGCTTTAGGATGCATAGAATTGCGTTTTCCACATTACAAAGAAACATAAAAATGAAACATTTGTTATGTTTCATATTCTCAAAAATAACTGAAAATGTTCTACGTTTGGCTACTCTGCAAATAGCCAGTAGTTTTGTTTAATCCCTTTGAAGGTCATATATAGCCTGGTGATTATAAAGAAAGTTTCTCTGTCAATGACAAATTCACATGCCCAGATGTATTCATTGTTTATTATAGTATTTATAGGTATAACGAGTGATTCTCCTATGCACATTGCGTTATTTTTTGCATACTTTTGTTGGGGATGATAAATTAAGCAACAAGTACTAAGTACAACTTTGTATGGTTACTCGTAATTAACTCTGGTAAATTAAGTAAAAATCTTATATGTTGCACTCACATGACTTTTTCTATTCATTCTTGTGCAAACCAATCTTACAAACACTTATTCCTCTATCAACTTCATGTTAATCGAGGTAAACATTATCTTATTGCTAATTTTCTTGAAGGTTCAAGGAATACGAGAATACAGTCGACGCAAAGCGACAGTCAAATGTTTTAAGAACTGTATACTATGTGATGGCTATAACATTCCGTTCTCTTTGCATGGCCAACAGCAAAGGAAACCAAATAACTATTACCAACTTTAAAAAAACTATAAGCATGAACAACCAAACAAATAACATGGAATACCATAAAATGGTTCACTACACAAAACAGTCTCATAAATTGTGTTTTATTATAAATATTACTTACATCTGCACATCTAGATATATATTTTCTTTTTCCTTGTTTTCACCGTTTTATACTTCCGTTTGATAACTGTTATATTTTCTGTATTTTTGCACATATACACTAAGGTATACACATAAACACCCATGCCCAAGGTGGGACTCGAACCCGCGGTTCTCTACTCGGCGGAAGCTTAAATAGCTCAACATTTTAAGGTAGCAAAGCTTTGTCAATATCTTATAGTTTACTAAAGTAATAGTAATCCATGGCGTACCAGCTCGAATCTGACCTGAGCCTGACAACCTGACTGCCGACCTCAGACGCACATTCCCAAATCAGAGGTGGTCGATCATCCAACCGATGCGGGGTCAGAATCTCCGGAAAGGCGGAAAGTTTGCATTCTAGAGCAGGTTTGCTACCTATTGCAGCTCCTGAAATTTCTCACGATGCTGACTGCTTATGATTTACTAATTATGAAAAAGTCATTCAGAATGAGGAAGACTTTTGCGGAGATTCCCAGAAAATTAAAGATTACAGAGTGAACTTAAAAGATGGAGGGATTTTCTTGAAAATCTTTATGTCACGTCCTTGGAAAATACTGGACTTAAATACAAAGTTTCGTATTTCACCGACTTCTTGAGTTATGCTGTTTTCAAACACACATGGACCTTTTTATTAAAATATACAATTAAAAGTATTTTTATCCTATATTGGTTACCTTAATATGTACGCCACTGAAATTTGTATCAAATACTCGGGTTAAATGCAATACCGACTATGTACATGACAGATAAAGTAAAAATTACTTACAATGCATTTAATGCACAATTTAGATAAACTGGAATTCGAAACTGAACTTTCTTATTTCGTCTCCTCTAGCCTTTATCCTCTATTTACAGACGATTCATACTTCAATACATCCAAGGGTAATAATTTATTTGCAATGACTCCAGAGAGTCCCCACTTAAAAAATTCTAGTATTTAAATTAAAGGAGAGAAAATGTTAATTTTAATATGCGGGAAGTTCAGGTATACATTCCTCAGATATTTAATTTTATTAATTTTATTATATTTTCAAATTTCACCAATTTTCTTCTTTTTTCATCAGATGTACCAAATTTTTGTATAGAATCAGTAGACTTCCTCATGTCACCAAAATATGATTTATAATGAGTAAGTAAAACTGAAGCGCTAACGAGGAAGTTCTATAAAAGTCGTATGACCTTCACACCACTGTCATTTATTTTTATATGGCTCTGGCAAACTATTCCTATGAAAGCTTATATTTATATCTGCCTCGTGTTAGTCGAACTAAACCTTTGCGGAAATCGTTTGCCTAGATAATTCGTTGAATGTACAACGGAAATATAGAAAACTGAATGGATAATCAGGTGTGTGGAAACCTGGTCGCTGTATGCCGGCCTATAAATGTTATAACATCGCCAGAAACAGCTGAACAGCGACAGCATCATAAAATGCTAGTGTAGAAAAATTCAGAAAATATTAACGGATATCCTAGAAATGACTGATGCTAAAAGGACATTCAGTTAAACAAACTGTGCATTTTGGTGAGGACTTAAAGAGGTGCAGTTTTTTGTTGTTTTTAACGCCACGTTTACCACATGCGGCACCACAGACGGTGATTCTGATGATACATGAAATGAAGATGGAGCACTGCTGAAATGAAATGGCAGAGGAAACCGGAGCACCCGGAGGAAACCGCCCCTGCGCCGCTTTGTCCACCAAATTTCTCACATGCGGTCGCCTGGGATTGAACCCTGGCCGCTTTGGTGAGAGCCGAGTGGTCTAACCACTTGGTCACGGCGCGGCCATTAAGGAGATGCAGTGCGTTTAGGCAAATCTATGTCTTAGAGATCACTAGCTATTCCAAATTATGAAATGTCCTCCAAATGAAGAAAGCTTCACAGACAATTCCTGGAATACTGAAGACATGCATTTTGTTAGCCATGTAAATATCTTAAACATGCAGTATTTTAATCGGAAACGTTGATGTCATCTTTGTGAAAGTACAACATTTCGAAAAATCCTCCATATAAAGTGTAGTATTGGGGAGGGAATATTTCTTGAGAGTTATCATGTCGCATCTTTGGAAGATATCTACAGAACTTAAATACCAAGTTTCATATTTAAAGGACTTCTCATTATATGTAGCGTTATGCAATTCGACGCGCGCGCACATACACAAAAATACCTATGCGAAGTTGTTCTAAACATGTTGACTTTTGGGGGGTGGGGTGTTCAGGGTTTCTAAAAACATGTTTTTCCCGGTAAAATCTCGATATCAAATTTTTGGGTGGATTATACCACCTACTTTCTCTGCTTACTATATCTAGTAGAGAATGTAAAAGCCTCAATAATTCCTGACTTTATTATTTATTCCCGTAGTAACAACAAAACCCAATATCTCAGATGTTATACAAAAAATTGTGTCCTACTAAATCGGTTAGGAGACATTTTGCAAGCGCACGAAATGCTGTAAAAATACTCCATTTACAAGGAATTATGGAGCAAATCATATGAAATACCTTGAAACAAATTCAGAAAACCTAAACTGTAACATCAATTGCTTCTTCAACTTAAAAATTATATTTTTAACTCTCTTAAATTGTTTGCTGTAATGTTCTAAATGAAAATAAAAATCTTTTGGCATAAATGTATTGTATATTTCTGAACTACTTAAACTAAAGATTCCGAATTTGTGTTTAAGCCTTAAGGCAATTCATCGGTAAAATTTTATGTATAAGTGGTCAAAACATGCATTTTCAAATTAGTTGTTTCATTTAGCTTTTACTTTCTAGTTTTATCTTCTGTTTTCAATTAGCAAATTGAGCAGCTAACCCTAGAAACCTTCAAGAAGTGACAATATGCGCCTGGTGTTTTGGGTCATTATACTGATAAATCTTAAAAATATTTCATATTCCTAATTTCTCCTCACAGAGATGAAGATTTTCTCTAAAAATGTTGAGGTACTGATGTTTAGACATGGTGTTCTCAAAGAATACCAAATTTCTCACTCTACCTGGTGATATGCACCTCCTATACAGTAATATTGCCACATTTATGTTTCACAGTAGGGTATAATTTACTCATATTCTGCTCTGTATTGGACTTCTGCCAAACACGAATCCTCCGTTCTATATTAAATAAATAAACAGGACTTTCATCAACAAAAATTACATCACTCCACCATTCTTGGTCTTTTGTGCAGAACTCTTTAGCAAACTGCAATCTGATGGAGAACTGTGAAACAAAGAATCTGATTTGGACTTTCTTTAATATAAGGCATATTGATTGTGCTATTAAATATAGTACTTTGCAAAAAATTAGGAACAGCATGACATCAATATTTCAGAATATTTTTCCAACAAACAAATGAACACTTCCCAAATATCTTTTTTGCGGTTTGATGGTACATACATTAACTGTTGATTTAGAAATCAGTAATAATTCATCACGAGGTGTATTTTGAGAAGTGGAAAATTAAAACCTAAAATTATAGTTAATAAGTAAAATTGATAAAATTCTTTAATTTAAAGGTTCCAAGTCTGGTTTTCTTTTTCGCAGAGTACGTGACAATTATTACATAAAATTTGAAGGAAATGGGTCAAGAAGCCTACCTTTTAGTATTTCACCAAAGGATTTGTAATGCGTAGGTATCTAAGTGTGAGATATATAGGAGGCGCCAGTCGTAATACCGTTGGTTGTTATTGCTACCTGCCTTACTCTGACACAAAAACCAACCTGAACACACGGCAGGTTGAGGATTACCGAGAATGTCGGAAATTTTTCGTGCGATTTGTCTAATGTTTACCTGAGATATGAACACGCTTTGTTAATTTAGTAGGGCCTCCTCGCGTCGTTTTAAAAGGCACTTAGAGTGTGCCACATAAACGTTGACAAGCCGGATAAGTGTCAACGCCCAGCAGGAGGCATTCTCTGGCTAATGGAGGTAATGCACACTACAAGCCAATCAACAACAATCTCTGGAGGCGATTGCCCCTTAACTCCCGAAACACGCTTTTCCATTTGACTACCATCCTTTATGTTCCAGCTACTTTCTGTCTATTTCATGTCAATTAATGGAACCTTACCTCATGTCCAGTGACTCATGGGAGAGCTGCAGCATCATATTTTAAAAAAGAATGCATTCACTCTTTATTATTAACATCAGCAGGCTGTATGAAGGAAACGGTGCAAGAAGTATTTTATCCATATTTTGGTTTAGCTGGCCTAACCTGCATCAAACCGTCAGCTTTTGTACTGTGCATAATCTTTAAATTCATTTTATTTATCTTTTTCCAATAATACTTAAGAAACGGTTTATGATTTTCTTTCATGAAAGTGCCAAACTATTTTAAGTTTGGAGAGTTACCTATTAGAATTTTTAAAGGACCTTTAATTAAATTTGTATTAATATATTTAAACTTCAACTAAAACATTATATTAGTAAAACAAGTGCAAAAAAGTGTAGCTCGTAAATCGACATTTAAAAGTGTTTTGAACGTCATTCATTTATTCTTATTTTTCTCACACTTACCTGTAGGTGGTAAGTGTCCAGAGGAAGGTTGCCTCAACCCTAAAATTCAATATCAAGATTTTACTGGAAATACACATTTTCAAACTCCAGAATTTCCCTCCCAAAAGCATTTCTACAAAATGCCCCATGTCCGTGTATGTTGTAAATAGCATAACCCAAAAAGAAAAATTAGGTTAAATACCAAACTTAGTATTTGGGTTTCACATCTTTCAAGAATGTAATACAAAGGGTTTTAAGAAAATCCCCTTAGACTATCCTTTACATAGAAAATATATCATAGATTTCGATTAACTCAAAAATAACCAAAATTTTTATTAAAATACCATAGGAAGGCATGTTCAAGATACTTTATGAATAAAAAAACCTTTCTAGCGTAGCCTTTGAAATCCTCTACATTCTTACCTACTTTTTACATGTAATTGGTAAACTTAAAACACACCTGCACAAATCTTACTCCACAGAAAGCGCAGATCTCGTTAAAGTTCACAAGTTGTGTCAAAATACACACACGCACTTTATGTGGAATGAAATGTCTCCAAAATATTCCTGGAATATTCAAAATATCCTTTGAATTTTCAAATATAAGTATTATAGGTTTCTCAAGTGGGAAGTCGTTATTAGTTTCTTTCTTGTGATCATTGTTCTTCTGTAACTCTATAACAAGATTTGGAGGGGGAAACTAGCACCTCGATCTATGGAAGATATTTTAGCCCCGGGAGGGAGAACTACTGGTGGCCGGACCATAGGAGAGACGACAAAAGAGAGCAGGTTCCCTAACACCTACATAGTGAAACTTCCCGGTGGCGACTCGTACTCTCCCTGAGGATTTACACATCCTCTGGAAGACTATGATTACAGAGTTAAAATTCTCTGCTATCCACGCCGAAATCCCGCCGACACTTATAATCCTGAAGTAACCCAAAAGGATGAAAGGTGAAAGAATCGAAAGGAAGGTGCAGAAAGTTTGGGGACTAAATTATCTTTCCTAGCATTCACCTAGTGACCTGGGGAAGCCCCGAGAAACCCCCTGGATCAGGAAGATCGACCACGTGAAACGAACCCATGACCTCCTGAATGAGGTCATGAATTAACTGAATGAACCACAGATGTTACTGCCTTACCAACCCGCTCGGCGCGGTCATATAGATGACATAGAATTAGCGACACACTGTTTAAAATCTCACTTTCATGTGTATGAAGTTTGTTGAAGAGTGAGTAGAAAAACTTATCTGGACGTAATATAAGAGAGTTCTTTATGTTTAAATATCACATAGTTTACACATGTTTAACTGTAATAAAATGGAACACATTGATTTATAATAGAAATACTTCCTATTGCAATATTTCCAATGAATTTTGAAGAGCAGCAATCCTCCAATATCGTTTACTTAAACGAAATGTCTGGAATTTTCTTTGCATAACAATTTATTCTTCTATAACTCTATACAAAACTGCATGCTCTCTTATGATTCTGCTAGCTAGTATTCTAGTATTCAAGCTTTGTAAGCAATATTTTAGTCTTTTAATAGTTTACACAAAGTTCTAGTAATGTACGTTGGGAAGAACAGAGAGTTACAATGGCAAAAGTATAGGCTCAGAATAGATTGGATATTTTCCAAGCTTTCTCTCTCTCTCTCTCTCTCTCTCTCTCTCTCTCTCTCTCTCTCTCTCTCTCTCTCTCTCTCTCTCTCTCTCTCTCTCTCTCTCTCTCTCTCTCTCTCTCTCTCATAAAAGGCTAGAAACCAGGTTCTACGCTATAAGTATGCAAAGTTCTATTCTACGTAGGTCAAACGCCATATGTAATTAACGCTTTGAAAATAAGGATCACCAAACTTCTATAAACTTATATGTTGCCTAACCGTAGCGAATGAGTGACCATTGATTTGCTTAGATCGGTCAAACTATGTACATCTTTTGCAGGAAGATATAAACAATATAAACATAGGCAGCTTTTGAAATTTCTAAGGTTGATTATAAAATTTTTCCAGGTAACATTATGTAATAGTACCTACAAATTTTCGCTCTCAGATCTCAGAGAATTTCAATTTATAATAACCTGACACTCACATCGAGTATTTCTGTCTATATTACCATGACAGAATACATCTTTCACCATTTAGTTTTCATGACCCCTACTCACGAAACGTTTGAACGATACTGACCCGTGAAAAGCTTACAGTTACTTTCCTGAAAGATAGTACATAGGAAGTAGAGAAGTCACTTTTTAACCAAAAATGTGATACGAGAGTTTCACTAGAAATACAGATTTAGAAGCCTCCTGAATACTAAAATATATATTTGGAAAAAGGTCCGCGCGCGTGAGTGAGTGTGTGAGTGAGTGTGTGAGTGAGTGAGTGAGTGTGTGTGTGCGTGCGTGTGTGTGTGTTGTTTGTGTGTGTGCGTGTGACTAAAAAAGGAAAGTTAGACGTGCAGCAAATCTAATATTTGAGTTTAGTGCCTGCCAAAGGTGCGACAAAAAGAAGATCCTCGCACCCCAAACTAGGGTTTACGTGGAATATTTTTCACATATATATGGAAAAACAGCAGTTAGGATTTTGATTATATTGACGCATATTAAAAGACGTTTACATGACAAATAAAATGTAGGTATATCTTGAATTTTCTGGAAATAGTTTGTGACATACTCTACATTCGGAAAGAAATATATCACATAACTGGTAAACATTAAGCAATAGCCTAAAGTGTACATAACAAATCATGTAGATGTCTTTAAAATATGTTAATCTTTTCATATAATTTTGTAGCATCAGCCATTTCCGAGATATTCGTTAATAATGGTTGGTCTTGTAAAATTATGTGTGGATTTACAGTTGCTCCTTGTGATTGATTGTAAGGATGAATTTTAAAGCCAGCCATCTATACTGTTAAATTCTATTTGAGAATCACTGTTACTTCTGAATATATAACAAAATAGGTAATGCAGCTGTTTCCGGAAATTTTATATTGACTTATAAAAAATAACTATATGGGACAATTAGCTTTCGCAACAATAAACAGTGTACACTCTAATAAGTGACTGAGTGCCCAGAAAAGTATGTAAATGTAGCATATTAGAATTTTTCATCTATTCTTAAAGTGAAATTAACCCATTTTGTAAGAATATAGAAATTGGAATATTCTCTCCAATTTTCTGACATATATTTATTTAGACATAAGTAAATTTCAGGAGGGTTGTTAACGACACACAGACAGCAAAGAATTCCATAAAATTGCCGATTTGCAATTAGCGACATCTGAAAGCATGTTATCTAGATACCCTTTAAGTGCACTTAGCTAACCCAGTTACCTAATGGAGCGAGCTTTAACCCGTAGATAAGCAACAGAGACTTAATGCTGTGTGTGTCAGTGCTTAAAATGAGCCGGTTTCAACGGCACGCAAACAAAAGTTTTAAAAACCAGACAGACTATGTCATGCAGTAAATCACTCAGGAAACACAACCAAAAGTCTACGATTTCTCCTCCAAGATGACCTTGTTTCCAGAAATTACTAAAACACAATTACACACTTTTGGGGAAGTGCAAAACTTTAAACTAGAAGTTACGTTATTGAAATGGGGTAGTAGGCTAGAGCGTGACAGCTCTGGCTAACAGCCTCGGAGATTCCTAGGTTCAATCCCATCCATAGTCATGGGACAATTTAACCCAGGTTTTTCAGTATACAAGTTACTGTCCTAATAGGAGTAACACAAGAGATCTTTAGGTTGTTCAGTACTCTCCAATCCTCGCAAATACCACCACCACTAAGGCGTTGAATCATATTCGACTTGACATGTTGCAAGATTATGTAAAGGCAGCTTTGTTTTCTCTACGACTTCCAAGTAGTAAGTACAGGAAGTATGGTATTCTACGCGAAACTTTCAATCCAACTAAAATGTTCAGTTTACCCATAATTTCACCGGAAATAAATATTTTGAGATCCCCGAACCCCATCCAAAATATATTATTTACACAAAGGTCTGTATGTGTGTTTGTGGATAATTGAAAGCGAAACGTCGGTGAAATACCAAATATAGTATTTAAGTTCAGCATCTTCCAATGATGGGATAATAAGGTTCTCACCTAACTGTCCTCCTACCTCCGTAGCTTAGATGGTCTGCCTCTAAGTTCAAGAGGTCCCGAGTTCAAATTTCGGTCAGGGTGAGTATCCTGGATAAGGCTTTTCCGGAGTCTTCCCTTACCCTAAAAGAGGAATGTCGGGTAACTCTAAGCTCTATGGAACCTCGGCTCATTAGAGCTTCATTTCACCCATATCATTTATCGTCCGATATGGCCTAACATTGGAGGACGTAAATTGAAAGAAAAAGAAACAACCTAACTGCCCTGAATATGGAAAACTTGTCGTTAGCTTTTTTATTTTCCCAAAAATAGTTGTAGTGATTTTAATTAATGTACCATATGTTTAAGATATGTTCAAGACGATAAATAATATATTTTAAATGTTGTGTAAATTTTCTATTAAGGTCTTTTTATTTTGACTGCATTTTGTATAAATGGTACATCGTATGATAAAGATAAGCATTTAATATAGATAACAAAAAATGTAGTTCTCAATAAAGTACGCTATTTAATTTATTCTATTTTGGAGTAACCATTTATAGGATATTACTTGTTATTTGTATGAATTTTCAAATACTTATTCTTTTCTCAAACGGAAAGTTGGTTTTCGTTTATTCTTTAGTGGAATTTCAAAGCCATCACACATTTCTTTAAAAATATATCACTTTAATATATTCCTCAAAAAGATTTGTAAATTTGAACTTAAAGGTGATTTGCATTAACAAGAAATGGCTCTGGGAATGGTTTGTAGAAGAATGAGCAAAGAAGCGCTTATAAATGCAAACATCAGACTTTAACAATGTATTTTAAATCATTCTATGATTTAAACCTGATTAAGGTTGAAATGTTGTCATTCTGTTCAATCTTTTTTTATTTTTCACTTTCAAAAAAAGTCCTAAGTTTTCACTTTCCTATACTGGACATGTTTAAATACACAGAATAAATTTTATTCCTTCACTTGGTGTGAAATTTAAAATGTATGTTGCATTAGGGGTGGAAACAAAGAAATAACCAAAGCAGAACAGAGAAAACTGCCGAACTATCTATGAAACAGAAGAGGTTAACTGTGGAATGATAAGTGAATTCTTAATGTTAAATCTTCTTTTTTCGGTTTTCGTTTTATAACTTATCATGTTCATAAAATTTCCCTGCAATATAATCTATTTCCGTCTTACATTATCAATACGTGTCTGCATTTGTGTAAGAGACTGAAATTGCTGTTGAGTTGTGTTGTGGTTAACACAGGGGCAGAGGAAATGTCTCCCGTACAAGTCATCAAATAGGTATACAACGCGAAAAATAAATGGTCTGTCAGTCGGTGAGGGTTCCACACAGTCAGATTAAAGTACCAATTGGTTTGACATGCGATGATATAAAAATAAGTAAAATATTTTAGGGAAAAAATGTTACTCGCATAACGTTTAAAACTGGACAGAGCTTAACAAAACAATCAGTAAAGCCTGGTGGCATGACAGTCTTGCTGGTAGAGGTCTACAGCAAGGTTGTTGCATTTTCTGTATTTGTACTTACAAGATATTATATGCAAAGTGCAGTAACAAGGGTGGCATATGGTCAGCGTGACACCTCCCCTGCTGTTTTATCGCGATTTCTGAGACTAAAGTCACTACTTTCCTATCTATGAGCTCCTTAATTGATCCAAGGACCTCAAAAGACACAAAGAACCCACCAGTAGAAAAAAAAAAATCTCCATTTTGGATACGTAAAACCTACTTAAGTCCCCCATTACCGCAACAACGCTATCGCTGCGCTCCGCGGACACCATAGCAAAACCTAGAGTATAGAGCGGGATGGTTCAGGCGGTTTCGTCTGTGACCCGCATTCGGGAGGTCCGGGTTCGATTCTCATGATCGATCTACCTGACCTATGGGTTTTTTGGGGGTTTTCCTGGATCGCTAAGTGATTGCTGGGTACATTAATTACATACCACGAATTTTCTGTCCCTCCATTGCCTCTCCATTATTCATCTCTCATCTGGTGGTCTCTTTCAGGGTAAGACGTGTCGGCGGGTATTTCGGCGATGCATGGCAGGACGATATGATCTGAAGAAAACTATTTGCTCCTCCGGTAGGTCGGTTGTCGGTCCCTGAACCTGCTGCTGGGTCTGGCTGGCGCGACTGGCTGCCAGGGACCATTTAATACCGCATAAGGGGCGGGTATGTCCGTTGTCCTGACCTGCCGAGGGTGGTCTCTAAGCAAAATGTATCCTGCCCTCTGCACAATCGTGGCTCGTTGGAAAGGATGCCCTTTGTCTCCTCTCGCCCCATACTTCCTCCCGGTTATGGCTCACTTAGGGGCATAGGTACAGACGCAAACAAATGTTTTCCGATGCATGCAAGACTGACCTACGGGAGGGAGGCGGATTTCCTATCAGTTAATTGCGCCAGGACGGTTCAGTTTCCGTATACCTGACCAGGGAGTTCGGCGCACAGGTATTTAAGCCTCAATGAAAAATAAAAACAGTTTCGACACATGAAACGTAGGTGGTTTTATATACCTCTCTAGTATCAACTTAGGTATTTATCAATCCCTTTTTTTAATGCCGTTATTTCTTCTCCTTCCCTCTCCCTCGCACACATCTCAACCATTTTAATCTCCCTTTCTTATTTTTAATGCATTTCCGATACTCAAAGTGGTAGTTTTATCTGGAAAGAAATACTTCTACCTTTCACAGGTTGGCAATAGTTAATATAACATTAAATTGCATGGTATTTAAAATTAAGTGTATCTTGTTCCAAAAATAAATACATTAATTATTCCGTTTGTTGCAGTACTCAAGAACAGCTTATATGAATATATTTGTAAAATTAACATAGCCACCAAATTAAAAAACAATATATTCTTCTTCTTCTTCTTCTTCTTCTTCTTCTTCTTCTTCTTCTTCTTCTTCTTCTTCTTCTTCTTCTTCTTCTTCTTCTTCTTCTTCTTCTTCTTCTTCTTCTTCTTCTTCTTCTTCTTCTTCTTCTTCTTCTTCTTCTTCTTCTTCTTCTTCTTCTTCTTCTTCTTCTTATTATTATTATTATTATTATTATTATTATTATTATTATTATTATTATTATTATTATTATTATTATTATTATTATTATTATTATTATTATTATTATTATTATTATTATTATTATTATTATTATTATTATTATTATTATTATTATTATTATTATTATTATTATTATTATTATTATTATTATTATTATTATTATTATTATTATTATTATTATTATTATTATTATTATTATTATTATTATTATTATTATTATTATTATTATTATTATTATTATTATTATTATTATTATTATTATTATTATTATTATTATTATTATTATTATTATTATTATTATTATTATTATTATTATTATTATTATTATTATTATTATTATTATTATTATTATTATTATTATTATTGCTTAAAGGCAGGATTATAGGTTATTACATTCATCGTCTCCCACCTGTCACTGGACGAGAACGTTGCCAGTGTTGATTAGCAGGTTAACCTGACCATTCCTCTCACCAGGCTAACCTAACCGATCATAGACATTTGCTCCCCTTGCCTCTCCAACCCCCTCGTCCATCGGAATACTTTTGCACGTCTGTGTACCATGGATCATGAGTGGACTCCGTATCGAATTCCCTCCGTAGTAAATCCTAATCCTAACCTAGAATACTACTTAACGTATGTTTCTATTACCAAAGTGCTTGGAAAATATTAGTTCACAATAATGCGAATTCTAGACAATATGAAGTATTTTATATGTATACTAATTTTATACATTATTCTATAAGATTTTGTAATTAAGATACTGTTAGAGAAAATACATCAAATATGTGACAGATTATATCACTTATATTATAATAAACATTTTAAGATATTGTTTGCAGAAATGTAATGCACCTACGATCTCCATCATCGTAAGCGAACTTATTGTTGGGAATTTAATTTTTTGCACAAAAGTTAACATAAAATTATTCTCAGAACATTAGGACTAAATTAAGAAGTGTTTGTGTTAATGGCATTCACAAAAATTCACATAAAACATTCATAAATAAACTTGTGATGTCATGCTCATAAAATGCGACATATTTTCCCCCTAAAAGTAAAATGCTACCAAAAACATGTGCTCGAAACGCTACTAAAGCAACGTACCCCCGAAAGCGAGACCACTATTTACATTTTATTGCTTTGTTGTGAGACTGCAGATAGGTATGTAGTACATTAATATACCTGATATCGTTCAAAGAAGTAAACGTACAAGTTTTTGCGGTCAGCATATTCACGCGTTCCTTGAGTAGAGTTTATAAACTCTAAAACTGTCGTGTTCATAGATGTATGGTCTCCTGGTGGCCATTTTAACCACTAACTCACCTCGAACATTTCTATGGCTATATTAACCTATGGCTACAGTATGACGAAAGATACACTAAATGTCACAAAGTAGCAATTCGCTTGCAGCTAAACTATTCACTACATAGCGTTGGAAAATGTGCGGGAAAACGGAAAGCACTTGGATATGATACAAGCGAGAAGAGAGGTCACGTATCGAACCTCGACAAATTTCTTAAATTGTTAGACGCAGCAACCAAATAATTTAAAACTGTTCTCTTGCGGCTAAGCTTTGCACATGGCGTTGCCAGTATGAAAGAAAATTGAAGACACGTGGAACGTTAATTTTTAGGGAAACAATATCTCTGTTTATATATAAGCAACGCTCTAGCAACAGTTTCGTAGCTCTTTCATTGGTAAAACGCACGCTGTGTTAAGTGGGCGGTGAGTTCACAGTATGTAGTCAAACTCTTTGTTTCCCCAAATTGTTTAGTTTCTTAGATGTAGTAACCAACCAATTTACATATGTTCGCTTATGGTTAGGTTATTACTGCATGGTAATAGAGAATAGGAAAAACATGTGCAATTTCTTTTTCTAGAATCAACGTCTATGCATATGTTATCGTCGTTCAGTGATAAAATGCTATCTGTGAAAAGCTGATTTACGGTTCGAATCCAGCACATAGTCATACTTTTTATTCCAGCATTTCTACTTCTTAAAACGTGGTAACGAATCAAATTACAGTTTTTTTTCTTGCGGCCAAATACCACATCATTTCGAAGAGAATGCCAGTAGGTTAAATGATAATTTTCATGAATTCAACACCTACGTTCTATAAACATGCCATCTAATCTTAACAAAAAGCTAATAAGCACATAGAGTAACAAGAACCTGAATAATTCTCATCTACAGAAGAGCAAACTTAAAGCTTCATTTCAATACTATATAATCCAATAGAGTATAACATATAAAACTGAAAAATGTATATTCCATGTAACTGCTAGTTACCAAATGGTCACTCCGTTTATTAAATATTACAAAAAAGGCTATAGCCAAGGATAATGGTACTTAGGTAGCAAATTAAAATGTTATCTCATTATGTAGCCACGTCATTGTGTACATTAAGAAATGAATTAAACTGTGAAACATTTAAGAGTTATAATAATGTATTTCTGTTATCATAAATAATTTGTCCAATCAAAGAATGGACAAACATAGAACTTTATGTTTAAAAACGCAGTATGATCGACCCAGCTACGACTACATGATTTATTCTTTCCTGCAAGTTTGCAACCAGTGCACTGATTGCCTGGTCGACGTTTTTCCTAGTCCTTTACCATGAGGCCCATGTACATTCAGTGGCGATCAGATCAGGCCACTCCATGTATATTATTTCTGGACGCCTCGTTAGCCAATTAACTAATTCCCCATGGTCTATGCAGACATAGGGTCTCGAAATAAACTCTCACCACTCCAGACCTGAGGAAAGTCAATATTGCGCTATGCCATTACAAAATTATTGCTTTGTGTGCCTCGGTGAGAAAGAGCGTAATGACAGGATGATGTGATGCAATACCGGTATAGTTTAATAGTTGGTACATGGTTTCATATTAGCAACCATACTCAACTGCTTTATCCAGAAATGCAACAAAGTTTGGTTCCTTACATCTTCCACCAGGGCTTCGTCTTGAACAAGCATTGTTGCACGAGGCCTACTTTAACACCTGCCTTATTGGTCCATACAGCTTCTTCGTGATACCGGTCGAGCCATTGTTTCACAGTTCTTCAGTCACAACCCAGTTCTCTGGCGATTTGCGAGACGTTTTCACCATGAGTAACAGGGTCTACAATATCAATCCTTTGAGCGGCAGTCAGTTCCTCACAACCCCATGGATATGGCATATAACTTTATTATGATAAAATCTTAGTGGAAGACTCCAATGCAGTGCATAAAGAACTTCCCGCAACATTTTGCGCAGGTGGAAGAAGCACAAGATGAAAAAGTTCAAATAAAAGGTATGGCTGTGGGATGGGTTCGAACCCTGAACTCCCCGCCCATTTGACACAGCGTGCGTTTTACCTCTGAGCTACAACAGATATCAGAACTTAGGTTGTATAAAGAATGAATGTTGGTTGTATAAAAACCACTGGTTCTACATGTTTTTCTGTTCTTGCATATTCTAATGTCATGGCATAGCCGTAAGAGAACATGTGTAAATTGGTTCGTTAATGCGTTTAACAAACTAAAAAAGTTGGGGAAAAAACCCTTGACTACACTCTGTGTGTTCGAAGTGGTAACCCTCGTTCTACTTGACACAGCGAGCGTTTTATCACCGAGCTACGGGAGCCGTTGTTAGAAGGCCGCTTGTAGATATGTATATAAACGTAGATACTGGGTCAATTACGATCATCGTTCCACATGTTTTCCATTTGAAAATTAGCTCGTTACTGCGTCTAACAAATTAAAATGTTTGGAATAAAAGGTATGACTATGTGTTAAGGTTCGAAACGTGATTTATCACCTCGCTTGTCATGGCGTGCGCTGTGCCACTGAAGTGCGGGCCCCGTAGCTCAGTCGGTAGAGCACCTGCCTGCCGTGCTAGGGGTCCCGGGTTCAATTCCCGGCGGTGGGGGTGGGGACTTTTCTCCGAACAAGATAATTCCCCATATTCCCCAGAGTCTGTAAGTACGAATGAGAGTGTGAATGTGTGCGTGATCTTAAAAAAGCCAGCCCTCGTAGCCATGGTCGCTAAAGCGTATCTCTCTTGTGTTCCGCCGCGTAAAGGGTCGCGGGTTCGAGTCCTGCCTTGGGCATGGGTGTTTATGTATATAGTGAATATTTGTGAAACTAAGATAAACGGAAATAATGAAAAATCAGTTAAATAAGAAAGAATAAATAAAAGAAGAGTAAGCTAATGGAGCGTAGTATACAAGATATTCGTTCCGTCAAAAGTGTTTTCTCGTTTTCTTGCATATTTTCTAACATCATGTAGTCAACGGCTTAGCTGCAAAGAATTGCTACTTGCTCTGTGATATTTAGTCTATTTTTCATACTTACTGGGTTAATATAGCCATAGAAATCTTCGAGATAACGGGTTAAAATAGCGATGACGACACTATACATCTAAGAGCATGGCTGATTTAGTTTTCATACCCTCACGTAATGACTGAGTTATACTGGCCCACGAAAAAAGTATATTTACTTTCTTGAAAAATAGTACATACATAAAGTGCCAAGTAATTTGATACAGAAATAAACGAATAAAGCACAGCAGTACAAACAGTTTGCGAAGTCAATATTGTCGTTGAACAAAATCATAGTGCATGTCATTCCCCTAGTTAGTTACAACTATATCTATCTGTCTTCTATATATACTGCTCCGAGCATAGTTGCACAACTTTTGTTAGCAAAATAAGATCTTCGGTGTATTCTGAAGGATAACAAAGGAGCAAAGTTGTTCCCAACGAAGTCGGTATGAACGTATAAATGGTTTTTCTTTAAAACAAAACTCAACAAATGTTAGTTTTGCAGCTGGAACTTTGTAGAACGAGGAAAATCTTGTTGGCTTAAGCCATTGAAAATATTGAAAATTTGAAAGATATCGGTAAACGTACTAAAACTAAGTGCATTATCGCTTAAATAGGAAAAGTTTATCACATAACCGTTCAGAGTAGGTGTAACTTAATATAGTGAAGAAGATTCTTCATAAGAAAAGACACTTACCGAAGACACCTTCACACGGCTTGTCGTGTATTGTTCAATTTTAAATTAGACTGATATCACGACTAAGAATACCTTATTATTCACCGTGTCTCGCTACCCTTCCTGACGTCGGATCCTTCACTGGTTGAAGTGGAGTTCGTTGTTATCCCCATATATATTGGTTTTATATGTATAACCAATCGAAGACAGTAGAATATCTTTCCCAAGTGGAGTAAATCACGTGCTAGAATATGGTTCCAGTTTATTGCTGCAAACATCTTAGTTGGGATGTTAATTTAATTTTAAAATATGCTGTTCCGTGGAGAGGCATAGTCAAAACATAATTACAATGTCAGAGAGAGGAGCAGTAGAGAGAAGGCTGAATAAGTAGTCTGCAGCCGGTAATATTAGAATAAATAGTAGGTAATTTTACCATACAAGTGAACCAAGCTTACTTAACTTGAATTGTTCATAGCAACCTTCCACGCTTCTGATAAGTTATAAGAGACGAATCATTTAGGAACCCGTAGTCATAATCCACGTGTTTCAACTCTCCCACAACTGAACCAAATTAGTTCAAACTTACAACACCTACTCTTCTGTGAAACTCAACAGTCACATGCACTCGTGACACAGCAAACAAAATCACCACGATTCATAGGTCACTATTATGGTAATATAATTACCAATGTTTAATTTTAGAAATTAAAACATAATTAATTTGGTCTCTAATCGCAGTCAGGTTTACACTAAACCAAATATTTCGGTAATATAAAATACATATATGTTGTTCTCATTTACTATGAGAGTACTTGCTTAAAAACGAACGGAACCATTTTTCTAACATTTACTCGAAAAATAAAGGATTTTTTTTTTTTTTTTTTTTTTTTTTTTTTTTTTGTAATTTACGTCTTCCAACATTTAGCCATATGGGGGACGATGAATTAAATGGGTAAAATTATGCTAAAATGAGTCCGTGGTCCACAGAGCTTAGAGTTACCCGACATTCGTCTTTCAGGATAAGGGGAAACCCCGGAAAACACCTTATCCAGGTAACTCACCCTGACCGAGATTCGTACTCGGGACCTTGAACGTGAGGCAGACACGCAACTATCTACGCTACGAAATAAACTATACGCAAGTTTCATATACTATAAATTTTCAAAACAAGGTGATAAAGTGAATAAGAGTAGAGGTTTTCTTGGGTTATATTATTGGTTTTGTGTTTCTTTTGCTAATGTTTACGCTGATATTATCTTTTTCAGTGACACGATTTTCTCAATATTATCAATTCAAATTACGATAGCACTTTATACAATGTGTGATTGAAGGGTGAAATGGAATTTATTGAATAAACTATTCTTTAATAACTGATTTTTCACTACAAGTTAATTAATTAATAACTGTTTACATGATAATTTAATAGAGCGCAATCAGTGGAGAAATATTACGAATATTTTAAAATATTCTTCTGTTAATAAACAAAGGTACATGGAACTGAGAAAAGAAATCAAAATTATGATTAGTCAAGCATATAAAACCTTTATTAAAAACACTGAAGAACAAATAAAATATAATCCCAAATATTTTTGGAACTATGTCAAAAGTAGAAATGCCAAAAATAATAGCATGATGAATACTATGACCATGGGTGATGTCTGTTTAGATAATGATGAAAAAGTTGCTGATGCTTTTGCTACTTATTTTAAATCTGTATATTCAGCCACAGCTCCATCATATGATATTCCAAAATGTGAAACTTTAGAAACTTCATATTCATTGTTTATAAATTGTATCTCTGAAGAGGAGATTAAACGTGCAATTAACAAATTAAAGCCCAAAGGAACCAGTGGTCCTGATGGGATACCACCTTACATTTTAAAAGGTTGTTCTGAATTGCTTTTGTTTCCACTTAACATTTTATACAATCTCATCTTTAAAAAAAAACAATTTTTTCCTTCAAAATGGAAAATCACAAGCATAACTCCTATATTTAAGAACGGTGATGCAACCAAAATTGAAAATTACAGACCAATAGCACTTCTTTCTGCTCCTGCGAAGGTTTTCGAAAATATTTTGTACAGTAGAATATTTTGGCATGTCAAACCGTACATTTCAGAGTATCAGCATGGATTCATTAGCAAACGCTCTACCATCACAAATCTCCTTAATTTTGTACAGTACGTTTCTACAGGTTTAGAGCAAGCCTGCCAAATTGATACCATATATACTGATTTCTCTAAAGCCTTTGATAAGGTAGATCATGACATTCTCTTATATAAACTTTCTAATTTTGGATTCTCAATTCAAATGTTAAACTTAATTTCCTCCTATCTCTCTAACAGAAAACCCTCCTATCTCTCTAACAGAAAACAGTATGTAAATTTTCATCAGTCAAAATCTTGTACTTTTGCCGTTAATTCTGGAGTGCCCCAGGGATCAAATTTAGGACCTTTATTTTTTATGCTGTTCATTAACGACCTACCAAATTGCATTAATCACTCCAAATGTCTCTTGTATGCTGACGATCTAAAATTATACAGGAAAATTAGTAATACTGACGATATAATAAAATTACAATCTGATCTGGATAATATCTATAAATGGAGCTTGGAAAACAAACTGCACTTCAATATTAAGAAATGCTCCTTTATGATATATACTAGAAGCAAGCAACACTTAAATTCTAAATATTATTTAAATAGTTCTCCACTTGTAAGAGTATATTCTGTCAGAGACTTAGGTGTTACCATGACCCAGAATTTCACTTTTAATAAACACATTATAAATATAACCAATGATTCCTTTAAGAAACTTGGTTTTGTATTAAGGATCTGTAGGGACTTAAAAGATACTCAAGTTATGCTAATTCTCTACAAAAGCCTTGTCCGTAGTAATTTGGTATATGCCCCAATTGTATGGTCACCAATATATAAATGTCACAACAATCAAATAGAGAAGATCCAAAAAAGGTTCCTCAGATACTTACATTACAAAACTCACGGTGTTTTTACTTATAATCAGAACTTGCCTTATAGTCAACTGCTTAACGAATTCAAAACAGTCTCACTCTCTGATCGTAGAACAATAGCCGAACAATTATTTCTGTACAAACTCATAAACGGCTTGGTATCCACTGAAGAACTGCTTGACAGAATATGTTTTAATGTCAGTTCTGCTAATTTTAGAAATCGTCAGCTCTTTCAATTTAAGACTCCCAAAACAGTATCCCATAAAAATTCTCCCGTTGTTAGGTTGTGTGCGAAATACAATAAACTCTCTACTAAAATAGAGCTGGATTTTAGTTTAACTTACGAGCAGTTTAAAAAACAATTAAATATGGGAATTATTTGCATGTGATTTTCAATCGTATTGCATAATGAGTTTAATATTTGCAATTCTAGTCTTATATAGTAGTTTAATATGTTTCATTTTTAGTCTTAGTTTTTTAATATTTTATTCCATTAATTGCATTCTCTTTCTTTTATATTCAACTTTGATCAATTATTGTTTACTCTGTTGTATCACTTATTTGCTTGATTAGTATACAATTTGCAATGTCTTGTCTTCAATAATAGCTTAATATATAGTGTATTTTTTGTTTGTCTGTATTCCTTTTTGTATTTCTGTTTTGCATTTAGTCAAACTTGTGTAACTAAATTGCATGTAGCTACTGTAATTGGAGCTTTGCTCTGTTGTAGCACAAATGAAGAAAAATAAATAAAATAAAAATAAATATTTCAATAAGTTTATCAAGGAAGAGCTCGACGTAAATTGCATATTTTATAGAAGTGTGGTTTCTGTTTTCTTGTTTTTCTCAAATATGTGCCATTTTTCGTAAAATCGTTACACAGTTTAGAGAAAAAAGAACAGATCTCTCTCACGAAAGAGCAAGCAGTCTGAGCTAGAGGAGATCCTTAAAAATCTTCCCTATGTATCATCAAAAACGTATTGAATTACTCCCTATTATGCTTTTAAAACTATGCATTTCACACACAGGAAACGTTTCTGACCCAGCCTTTTTTGAATCCAAGAATTCTAAAATCATAGATTTCTGATAAAATTGCCGTATACAGACGAATTAACTCCCCTGCCTTAGGTGAGCGTTAGAGGAAGTGAAATGGGTGAGAGGAGATTGGTAGATAACAAGTAGCCTGTTACATATTTTGGACAGAAATTGTGTGAAGGTTTCAGCATCTGCACGTGGCTGTACTAGTTAAACTGTAATCTGTCTCAAATTAGAACGCTCTGTGGTAAACATATGTGAAGGGACAAAAAAAGAGTCGGAGATACCTTAATAGAATGTTCTTAGGCTGCTTCTTGGTGAAGGAAAATTAAAGGGTGTTTTTAAAACTAAGAGAGTTCCGTCAAGCTACCACTGTCTCTACCTTTGTTGCCTCCCATATGTTTCCACTGGATCGTCCTAGTTTGAGACATAAAAACTGCAAGAAATGAAATGGATCATTGTACAGAGAAGGTTCTAGAAGCTGGATTGTGAGCGTTTCCTCCCGAAAACAATTTACGTGTCATTATTTCCTTGTCTGCAATTCGCAACACAATTATAACTAATGAAACTAATGCACTTTAATTGCTCTGTTTACTAAGGATGAAGTGATGATGGAAATGTCTTCGACATGCGCTAGTAGCAGACCGGACAAAGCGATATCTGGCTGTGCCTTTACAAACCATTCAAGCAGCAACGCACCAGTGAAAACCTTGTTTCACTAACTACTAGGTATAGTGTTTCGACTACAAGCACGTCGTTATGTTTGAAATGCTTTAAGCTATCTCGAACTAATTTAGTACTACTAAAGAATCTAACTCAATTTCCATACAGGTTATGTTTTGGTACGAAAAAGTGGCAAAAATCAAAAATCTAAACTATATAGTTATACAGTGGTATATGTATTTTATTTATTATTATTATTATTATTATTATTATTATTATTATTATTATTATTATTATTATTATTGTTATTGTTATTGTTATTATTGTTATTATTATTATTTTTTTGTAATTTACGTCCTCCAACGTTAAGTCATATCGGACGATGAATGGAATGAGTGAAATGATGTTCAAATGTGTCAGGGTCCATAGAGCTTAGAGTTACCCTACATTCATCTTTCAGGATAAGGGAAAACCCCGGAAAACACCTTATCCAGATAACTCACCCAGACCGAGATTCGAACTCGGGACCTCTTGAACCTGAGGCAGACACACTACCATCTACGCTACCGAGGCGGGCTACTGTGGTAGATTTATTCATTCATCTTAAAGCTAAGCAACATTAGGTCATCTCTTCCACACTAAACATCCTCAAAAGTTATTAAATAAATGTTGCAGGTAAATAAAAGAGCAAAATACGTAATATGTAATATTTATTTTGTGAATAAAATCGTTCATATTGTAAATAAATTGCATTTTCTACTTCAAACTGTCATGATGTAAATGTTGTGGTGCAAGGACGGATTAAGCTACAAACCTGGAGGACCAATTTCCATAAATTTAGTTTTCTAACACTTAAGTAACGTTTCTTCAGGTTCTATCCTGAATCATGAAATTTTAAGGTTTGTTTTATGTCACAGCATTTAGCCTAAAACTGATCTATTAGTTCATTAAGAATAAAGACTGGTATAAAATAAACATGATAGAAAATTGGGAAAATTTTAATTAAATAGAATATTGAATGAAACAAAACATCCCAAAACAAACTAACAAAACAACTGACTAGTAAGAACATAAACTGTTGAAGTACTACAGTCATATCGTATATAGCTTTAGTCGTTTCTATGAAAATGTACTCTAAATTACACATCATGACAATAGGACTTTCATACACCCCTAAGAACGTAAACGAAGTTTTTATAAAGCCTTGCAGTCATTGGCATCCTGCTGTAACGCATCCTGGAGGCATAAGCTGGTTACAGTGACGGACAATGAATAGGAGCATCGATAGCGTGCGGTATTTTAAAGTGAGGAAGTTGTTAGAAAAACATTAAAACAACAAGAAGATGCCTAACAGATTTTCGCATAAATTTGAAAAACAAAAATTAAGAGTACTTAGTAAAATGCATAAGTCATTCAGTGTCTCTAATAGATTAATTATATTTGTTAGTGATTTAATTAACTGTTTCACATCGCATACTAAAATGTCCCAAAGCTGAGATGCAACATTAGTTTAAAAGCCTATTTTGATGGAGGATTTTACTGCATAAAGATGTAATTGTTTTCTTACCATCTCATGTTATTTTTTGCAAAACGATTATTAAGTTTGTAAAAATAATCTTATTTTAGTAATTCTTAGAACACTGCTTGGATATTATTATCATTATTATTATCTCATCAATAATACTTAACGCAATGCACTCTATTAAATAGGCCGCACCATGGCTGAGTGGTTAGACCGCTTGGCTCTCACCAAGGCGACCCGGGTTCGATCCCAGGCGACCGCAAAGTGAGATTTGTGGTGGATAAGATGGCGCTGGGGCGGGTTTTCACCGCATCTCTCTCGTACTTTGTAGCCGTTGAGCTGATCACTCATCCCGGATTCTCTCTGATCATGAAACCCCTGATGCCTACGGGCTTCGAGGTTATGTGGCTCAGAAGGCCCTAAGTTCCACTTAAGGAACTACAGGAATTCATTCATTCACTATTAAGTATCGAGAGAACAGAACATTCATTTCCAGCATACTTTGTGTTGTAGCTTTGAGCACTGCCGTTGAACCAAGGAGAACATTGAGCGATGATATTGCACATACAACAAAAAGTGCAAAGGCAGTTTTGATTTTCTAAAGGATCATTTAGCCTTGTCTTTTCTTGCGATACCGTCATCTCTCTGGGCTCTCATTGTGCTACCCGTATGTTTAGAGGCCACTCATTACACCCATCTGGGTACAAATGCTACTTCTACTGGTTTCGTCTACATTTCCCCAAAAGAATTGTACCTGCTTTGGTGAATATCTCACAGGAGTAACAAATATGTTCGGTTACTTCAATTTGTTCCCTCCATAATCTGCAGTCTAAGTTGTCCTGAAACATGTCTATTGTCTGAAGATGCCCTGTGAGAAAAGCTGATCATTTGGCTCAATATTCAGCATCACACAAAACATCACATAACGATATGTATCAATAAAGATAATAAACAGATTATGAAACTACACGTTTCATATATGATTTTAGATTGACAAAAGTTTTATTTTTGCAGGATTTTGGTTAGTGTTCATCTATGGATCAAACACTGAATTACAGTTGACTACATCCTGCTCCAGAATGGCGTAAAACAGATCTCATAGGTTGTTATCTAACTTACAAAATTAAGATACTGTGCACAGTCGTCCATATATCATGAATCAACAGTTGAGACGAGGTTCCCTTCGGCCGACAAGTTATCGTTTACAACACGCCTGTTTTTACAAAAGCCGGTGTTTGTGAAAGTCACGAGTCCACTTGAAGGAGGACGCAACTATTTTGTTGACAATGCCTAACGTCATCGATGCTAGCGATCAGTAGGGAGTGACGGGCAAGGCGATAATGGAAACGTACACTTTTTTTTTTAATTTACGTCCTCCAACATTTAGTCATAGCTATCGCAGGATGAATGAAATGGGTGAAATGATGCTCAATGCGTCCGGGGTCCATGGAGCTTAGAGTTACCCGACATTCGTCTCTAAGGATAAGGGAAAACCCCGGAGAAACCTTATCCAGGTAACTCACCCTGACCGACATTCGAACTCGGGACCTCTTGAACGTGAGGCAGACATGCTA
This sequence comes from Mantis religiosa, assembly GCA_030765055.1. Lineage (NCBI taxonomy): Eukaryota > Metazoa > Arthropoda > Insecta > Mantodea > Mantidae > Mantis > Mantis religiosa. The sequence continues at coordinate 199,507,093 of CM060950.1, read as the reverse complement.
CCATCTGCGCTACTGAGGCGGGCTTGGAAAGGTACAGCTGTACAGTGACGGCAGTACTACATTTAAAGATCTCAGCCTAACTAGTAAGTGCAACTCAGAACTGGGAGTGTTTTCTTTTTGTGACTGTTCTTCTGATGCTCCACCCATTTCTTCTGTACCTGTTTTTTTTTTCTTCCCGACCAAACGCACTCAAACAGTGATCAACCAGTACTGCCCATATGACTAAAGGAGATGCTTCGTTTACAGCTCATTCCTGTCAACTTCTTGTGAAATTGCATATTACTTTTCTTGGTTCTCTTTGATGAATTGAAGTGACATCTTGGCGAAACTTGGCGAACCTTAGGTTCATCTAAAGGATATGTAGTCGTTTTATGCACGTATCCTTTAATTATACCTACTGTAACGATAATAGTAACAGTCTTTAAATAATCTCATGACAGCACGAATGTATTCTATATGGACATACAAGCCATAAACACTCGAAAAAGGGACAGAATAATCAGGCATATTATCTGTGATTATCCAAAAAGACTTATACATTAAAGGCTTGGAGTAATTTTATTGTTTAAAAATAGAATTTGCAGATTCCTGAATTCCTACATGTTAAAAATAAAACATTAAATGAAATACAACAAATTAAATTAATTTATTCACTTCTATAATTTTCAAACTCTTGTAATCAGAAAAAGAAAATGTTACTGATGACTCTGTCCTTGCTTAATACTATTTACAATATGCCACTAAAAGCACAGGTTCGTGAAAATAAACACCCTTCAAGAAAGAGGGTTTTAATTTCGCACGTCATTTCACATGGAGGAAATGCTACCTACACCTCCTCAACTGCACGTGACTTGTACGAAAAGCTTGCTGGTTTTCTAAACGTATTTTACAGAAAACTGCCCGAAAAGAATATCTGGAACGCTTGTTGATTGGAAATGAAAATTAGTCTTAAAAGAGAACACTTGTCAGATCTTACAAAACATGAAGACATCTGTAGACTTCATAAAGTAGTATTTTAGCAAAATATCAAATGTTAATTTTTGACACGTGCATTTAACTCTACATCCTGTAAAACTTAAAACTACATATTCCGAAATATTAGCAAGCATGGTTTAGAACATAAAATGAATATTTTGCCAGAATTCAGTTATTACTTAGTCTAAGCAACAAGAGGTTGCAATTATAGTCATCCTGTAATTTGTTACCTGTAGCAGGAAACAAATGTTCCTAGAAAGTAATAGTTTCCATCTTTTTTCATGATTAATTCTTGAATAAGGACCAATAATCGATATATTATTTTGCAGAGAAATCGAAATGTTCAAGATTTGTATTACTGCTCACACGCACTTTAGCCAATTTATTTACATTCTGCCTAACGCAGTGCCAGAAAATAAAATATATTACGGTTTGGATCTGCTATATTCACCTGAATATGTGTTGGTAGATACAGTATACATATAATACAGAGTCAGGATTGCCAACCCAATAAATCAGTTCCTGAGGGATTTGCACACAGCACAGTAAACAAGCCGTCAACAGGAGCACGTAAACTCTTCTCTAACGTAGAAGAATTTAACTAAGGTTGGGAATATCGTAATAAATGGTAAATATGTTCTTAACCTGAGCAAAGCCCGCCTCGGTAGCGTGGTGGTAGCATGTCTGCCTCACGCTCAAGAGGTCCCGAGTTTGAATCTCGGTTAAGGTGAGTTACCTGGATAAGGTTCTTTCCGGGATTTTCCCTTATCCTGAAAGACGAATGTCGTGTAACTCTAAGCTCTATGGAACCCGGGCTCATTTGAGCATCATTTCACCCATTCCATTCATCGTCCGATATGACTTAACGTTGGAGGACGTAAATTAGAAAAAAAAAAAAAAAAATTAATCTGAGCAAGCAAATTCCCCAGGCCCCTCATCTCATCTGTCAACTGTACCTTTCATGCAATAATCTGTGCGCTTCGGCTGTGGGTTAAAGATCACGTAAGATAAGCTAATAAACGCTCCTAAATATGCTGACAAACAACATTCATTATACAGCACTGCTCTCTCATTCTTCTTATAAAAGATTTTGAGCTCCTACCTGTCAAATTCATCGAAGAGACAGATGGAAATTTCACAAAATACTGGCGGTGAAAATTGGAATGACATAGTTATCACTTGAGATTTATTCGAGCTGACGCTCATAAGTTTCCAAGAAGCAATAAGGTGTAGCAAATGACTGGAACGACGATCTGTCTCCCACTCCATTCAAGGGCAGAGGAGGAAGGTTACGGACCGCTAGTCGAGAGAAGAACGTAACCAAAACAATAAACAGAGACGCAACAAAAAGGCAAGTCTAATTATCTAGCTTATTTTCTTGTTGATTTTCCGGATTATAGGTTCAGGTAGTAGGACACGCTTAGAGAACGCGTGAACGTGATGTAAATGCCTTCCTTCTGCATTCATATGGCTTGCCTTTCAGTTCCCAAGAGAAGGCCATGGCATTTCTCTAAGCTTTCATAAAGCCTTTTCACTTATTCCTTTCTGAATGTACACCCTCTCCTTGAACAATACAGTTAGTACACTACGAGTATTTGCAGGAGGAATTGCGATATAAATAGATACAGTTGTTCCCTCCCTTATGTGTACAACACTGTCGTTCTAATTTCAAACGATTATATTAGACATTGTAGTAAACGTAATAGTTTTAAAGGGACAATTTAAAGTAATGCAAACAATAAATAAAATTTAACACATTTTCTTGAAATAAAGATAAATTAATTATTCAACAATAAAAACAGGGTTTAAATTTGAAATATGTATTTCTTGACCACATGTCATTAAAGGAATAAATGACTATCAACGTTCATTTTGTTTTGACAACAGAGTCAAACCACTTAGACATTCTTGAGTGTTCCTAGAAAATCTGTCTCAAACTATAAAAATCCAGTTGTAAACATATGGAAGGCCAGAAACAGAGTGCTCTCAGGTTGCTGATTGGTGGAACAAATGTCATGGCGCTGTTCTCGTCTCCCATATGTTTACAACAAGAACGCTCTAGTTTTTGTTCTGAGCAGGCCATAGGATATTTAATGACCAGTTTAGTTTATAAAATTGTTTTAAACTTTGGCCATTGTAACAGGAACAGTTAGGTACATATATCAAGTTCGGGAAAAGCCAAAAAAAAAAAAAAAAAAAATCAGTCACGGTAGATTAGAAAGCTCTTTCATATCAGTCTTGGTTTCAGTCTTAGATTCGAAGAAACTTCTAGTAAAATTTGTCACATGCAAGATGCTATATCGCTAAAAATGTGCTTGCAAAATTTTAGACCTTTTTCCACTTGATCATCAGTATGAGAAGTCAGAAACACGTGCTGATTTTTATTTCGTATTCACTAGTAAGTTTGTGTCCTTAAACTGATCGTAAAGTTGTGAACAACTAATCACGGTGTAATATTAGGCTAGAGATATCTACCATGGTCGGACACGGCATTCAGCAGTCTGCCAACTGGGTAAACATACTCAACCAATGTCTCGCCAGTATTTTATTTTATTTTTGGAAATAATTTCCTCAGATGAAATTCCAGGAATAATAACGAATAATCTTAATTAAATATTATTTGACGTGTAATTTGTTACCTACAGTGCTTTCCAGCTGGATACCTTTAAAATTACTTTCCATAGGAACCCTACTTCGATTATCCAGGCTCCTCATTTGGAAGCCCTCCCTTTGGTGTCCCCGGTCTGTGCCCCCGTTGTTCCAACCCAACTAAGTTTCTCGTTCGGATCAAAGTGAAAATGCCAAATAGGCTAAATATGATCTCTCTATCTAGGAATTTGAATGCCATTAAAATATTCATAAAGAGCTGGAAAACATGACAGTTGATCAGAAAACGTCAAATTAGAAAGAAGGACTTTTTAAAACAATTACTGCATTGCAGAGCGTTGAGGCATATTGACCTTCCCTGACAAGCACTGCATTCGGTTATCTTGTTTACTAGAAGAGATAAATATTGGTAAATTGGCGTTCAGTAGGTAAGGGACGAAACACAAATAGAACACTTGGGAGCTATGATAGTTTAGCCAATCAATTATTATTATATGCAAATGCAAATGACATTGCAGCCGCCCGTTTGCCGCTTGACACAATGGGATTTTGATTCCCTCTGCTTTCTCCTTGCCACAATATTCAATCACGTTATATATGAATTCTGTGCCTCTCGATATAAGCCACATTCCTGTACAGAAGGCATGATTATATCCAAACAAAGTGCACATACACTAACTCGCTATGTATGTGCGATAGGCTTGTGTAAACAACTTCGTTGTTTCACATATTTTCCGATACGCTTCCCCCCTTAGCTATGTTGTCATTCAAAGGCAGTAGGCAGCTATCGAGTCTGAGGATATTAAAAACAACTAATTCCCAAACATTCTCGAATAAGAACTCCCGAAAGACTTTTTTCTCTAAAATTCAATATTCAGAATGACTTCACGCCAAATTTAAAGTTCTGAAACTAAAAGAAAAATATTAACAAACAGTCCCATTGAGAAATGCTATTGTTTAGGAATCGGCGTCTACAGCAAGAAAATGTATCCAAGGCCGCTCATATAGTGTGATCATTGTAACTTCTTGAGACTGGGTACATCTCTGAAATAATACCTGCTGAGAACACCTTCAGCTGAACACATGCTTCAGCTAGTCCTGTCTCTTCTATTTAGATATTGTCACACTCACACAGAGCGAAATGGTTCTGCGGGAGGCTCACATTGGGAGGTCTCTAGTTCGATCCCTGGTGGCCAACCACTCTGACCATGGGGTTTTCCCTGGTCGACTAGGCGAATGCAGAATGGTGTCTTCTGTCACAGCTCTCTTCTTTCCCATTTCCTCTCATTTCTTGTCCCTCTTTCAAGACTCTGGAACTGTGTGTTGCTCGACGGTCGGCAGATGGTACAGAAGAATGCGATTTGGAACTTCTCGGCTCCATCAGAGGATGGCCATTTGAGCCTTCACTGCCGAGTCGAGCTTTCCCCGGTTCTCGCTGCAGCCATCCTCCGTGGGCTTAGCCGGGTCGTCGCTAAGTGTCTAACACTTCTGTTCTCTTGGAAGACATTTTCTGACTGCGAGTTGAATCTGGCTATACTAACTGTCGCTTATTTTGTCCATTCATGTGATGGTCATATTTGATCAAAGCAGTTAATTCCACGGATTGTACGAATGACTTGATAGCCTGTCACGTCACCTAACATTCGTCCTTTGTCTAATATATAGACAAGTTCACAGCTCCGATACCAGTGCGTCTCCTTTGATCCTTCAAAGCATTAGTCATGCCGTTTATTGGAACAAAGTGAGAGCTAGAAATATAAAATACATATGTAAATGCATTTCAAGCTCTGTTTCTCCGGATTACTGGCTTTTTGTTGCAGATCCTGTATCCTATCTTGTCTATACAATACAGCCCGCGAGAGATGTATACGTCTACTTTCCTTAATTATAGTTAAAACTCCAAGAAAATTGTGTAACATATTTTTCAAAATATATTTAGAATTTAATTCAGGATGCTCATCTACCGTAGCTACTTACAGGCTTATTTTCGAATTTAAGGTTTGGCCTGTTTGTTGTTAGATGCATCAGAATGCATCTAATACTTATGATGCTTTTATAATACCTATGCAGTCACCTCATTGCGTTGCATTACCTCTCTCCTAGCTTGTTAAGATTCCAGCAAGTTACACCTTCTGACCAATTTTTATTATTTAAATAAATATAAACACTTAATGGCAACATATTTCTCTCTTCCAGGTTGTTAACCAAGTACTTTCTCTGCGATTGTGACTATTTGGGCATTCGAGAAGTTTACAACAGTTATAAACCTGTTGTGTCAACTATTTATCCTAGTTTGGAAGCATGGAAATCTGGAAGATCAGTTCAGATGATTATCAATAATATTCAATTATAATTGAAATGGTTATTTTGCTGAATAGCCCAAGTTAATGAATTCTGGAAGCGAATTTATGAAATTAAACGGAAAGAAAAGCGAAAACTTCGTTCAGTGCCTGATATGTTCGGAACTATAGGTACCTACTATTCGCAGAAAGGGTACTGTTGCTGCTAATGATCATGACAATTAGGGCCCAGATTTCAATGAGTTTGGATCTTTTTTTTTCTGATGATTCTACAGCGATACTATGTGGATAATATACATGGATCTTAATTTTTTGAATAAAATTAAATCAGTTTTGGGGTCATTTTTTCTGCACTATTAGATATGTTTGTCCGAGAGGACATTTGTATAGCTACAATAAACCATCTTTAAGACTTTTATAAGCAAATGCAGCATTTCTTTATACGAATATGAAAGAATTATTGTTTTGTTTTTATAATCAAGTTCCAAAATCTAAAATTAGTTAGAAATCTATATTGTTTTTTTTTTTTTTTTTTGTAATTTACGTCCAACGTTAAGTCATATCGGACGATGAATGGAATGGGTGAAATGATGCTCAAACGAGTCCAGGGTCCATACAGCTTAGAGTTACCTGACATTCGTCTTGAAGGATAAGGGAAAACCCCGGAAAAAACCTTATCCAGATAACTCACCCTGACCAAGATTCGAACTCCGGACCTCTTGAACGTGAGGCAGACATGCTACCACCACGCTACCGAGGCGGGCTTAAATCTATATTGGCTCTCCTATTTATATTTTGTTATAGATATATTGAACTCTCAACTACAGATGAATACGTTCAACTAAGCGGTTCACGTCTATTAGACATGATACTTGTATTTGACCATGCCGAAATTAAAAACAAGCATTTCCGCGAAATTAAAAATCAAATAAAATTGTTGAAATCGTTTTAAATAAGTAATCTAACTCGCGAGGAAATTGAAATGAGTAAACTTGTGTTTGCTAAACTGGAAAAGTGGATATGGTACAATTGCAAGATTGCTGATTTACTGTCGGGTAAGACGTATTCTCTTGTTGTAGAAGAGCTGGAAACTCGCAATATTTGTTGCTTTAAACATGCCCCTGTATCTTCTGTTGATGCTGAAGAAGCTTCTCAATCTCTATGCCATATTTGTTGACAATTGACAGTGCTTCAATTTTGAAAACCTATAAAAGCTGTTTGTAAGGAACTGCAAATTGAGTATTCAATGAGAGTGTAGCTATAAGTAGATAAAATGTGCAAGGAAATCGACAAATGAAAGTAACTTTTAAGTCATTCTTTTCTGTTGTTGTTTTTTGGTCATTTTAATATATTTTGACTCATTTTAATACCTATTCTTTAGGTCATCAAAATCCGGAACCTAAAGATTATGGCCAGAGTCCTTCGAGTTATCATACTTTTGTCTTAAACGAAGTGACATAGTTCCTTCAACTTTTCTGTTGGAATTAAAGTAGGTACTTGTTTCCTTTCTATTCATATTTTATATGTTTATGTAACTAGATTTCATTTCCTGTTAAGTGGTGGGTATCATTTGTCTACCTTTTTTCAGCGCAAGTCAGAAATTATTACCAGGAGTTTTCATGCTCATCTAGTTTTGCTGGCTTATTAGGAAGTCTGCTAAACACAAGAGTATCATGTATTTCAAAACATACCTACACATTAAGTATCATTATATTTTCTTCAGCACCTTTCGATTTCACGTAAGTAATTTGTATACCATGGGGAAACCTGAACGAACCTGGTATGCTATTTGATTCCTCTGCCTGCTTACTGCATCATTCGGTTACGGACGTGCAAAGATTCTTTATGGGCGGAGGTATCGACCGCATCACGCGCGCCTCCGCACTTATCCGCCATTTTATTTCCTGCCGAGAGAAGCACGTGACAGATTACTTAGCGTGCCTTTCTCTCGTTGTTTGAACTGAGACTGAGGAAAGCGCGGGAAAAAACACAGAACAAACCCTCAAATTGTTACCTCACGACCTCGAAACGAAATATCTCAGGAGTGATGTAAGCCACGGGTCGGCCATTACCTTACCGGTAAGGTTCCAAATTATCGGGAGATGTTTCTACCCACGCAGGGTCAGCTCATTACGTGGAAATTGTATACGTTTCAATAGCCACCTGCTACAAAACATTGTGAAGTACAGGCTATGGCAAGAGTAGATAACCAATTTCAGCCGGTTGTTAATAAAAACTAGACAGTTAGTTCTGAGCTAGTGGGACCTAACTAAATCCTGTTTCATATAACTTTGAACCATACGATAGCTGTCATGAGTACCACTCGCCTCTCATTGGCTACTGTATGATACAAAATAGTTTCTTATTTAGGTAATCATTTCTCTTAAGAGATATGTCAAAATTACATTTTCATAATTGTAGAAATCAAGTACAGTACGTAAGAGAGTTACCTATGTAATGCATATGCATTGAATGTAAATTCTCTCTCTCTCTGTGTGCGTGTATGTGTGTGTGTGTGTGTGTGTGTGTGTGTGTGTGTGTGTGTGTGTGTGTGTGTGTATCTGTTTCTTGGTGAACATCATTACTCAAAAAGGAACAGCATCATCAACTCCAAGAACCCTCAGGGATACGAAACGAAGGTTTTCAAGAAAGCGCCGTCACTCCAAACAATGTTCAAGTATCATTTAATTTTGCAAGTGCTGCAGCATATTAGTCATCTCAATAAAACAGCAATAGATGATACGGAAAACGATGCACCAAAGCATTTAACAGCTTAGATTGTAGTCTTTACTCGTAAAACATTGATCTAACTATCGTATGACGTCGCTCTGCACCAATTAAAATATTAATAGTGTGCTTACGTAAGACAAGAGAAGCACTACTAAGGGCTTCTGCATCTTAGTGTCTAATTAAGAACATAGCATAGGTCCTTTCTTAGCTTATGGAGTCTCTGCGTCACGATCTCCGAGTTCTTGGTACATTACATCACCATCATCTTCTGCATCGAGAACTTTTTGAAACTATAAACACTATCAGTGCAACACTGCAAAACAGACGTTAATAGAGTGTTTCCCAGTACTTCTCATCCAATTTTCAATATGGAGAGTCAAAGTGCATTTTGTAGTCTGGCGATGTCACGCCGTAAAATCATGCGTATTGTCGCGAAGCCGTTATCTACGATCGCGCGGCTTGTTTACACAAAGGAACAGATAGGCGGGCAGTGTGGAAACAAAGAGCCGGCAGATAAAGATAGCACGCAGATAAAGCTCTGCCGAAATAAATAAACTGTAAGCAGTAAACAACTGAGCTGATGTAAACAGATGTAATCAGAACGTTTGATATTGTCATCGACCTTGGTAGATTATGTTGTGTATGTGACGTAATGCTGTTACGTGAGAACTGAACAGTGTATTTCTACGGAAATAAAGAACATTTGGAATACCTGCAACTCGGACTTTTAATTCTATGAACACACAAAGTCACAATTGGTGTCAGAAGTGGGATAACGATAACATCACAGAGAAGATGGAAGCTGCAAGTAGCAACTTGGCCGCGACGATGACCGCGAAGATGACCAACACCAGGAAGAGCAGCCGGAAGAACGAGTAAGGGCCGTCGTGGAGAGGGCCACATCGGCGCCATTACCACCATCCCCTCCAGTGACACTGCGCGCCGTCAGCCGACAGTTGGATGACAGTCTCATCGCGGACGGTTGGGTGCGGAGGAAGCCGTGCCGGGTGCTCGTAGACATCGGGGCAGTCGTGAACGTCATCAGACCTCACGTGGCCAAGGGTTTTCCGACGAGGAAGTCGAGCCGAGATGGCATAGGGTGACACCTTGCCTGTGGAGAAGGAGGCCCTACTGAAGTTGTCCTTGGGACGAAGTGCCGTGCGTATGAGGGTGTTCGTCGCGAAGCTGCCTGAGGAGGTGATACTGGGATTGGATGCCCTCAGGAGCCATGAGGCGACGGTCGACGTCGGCGGTAAGGTCCTGCGGCTCAATGGAGAAGACGTGATACTTTGGCAACCTGAAGAGCGCCTAGGAATTTGCAGGGTCGTCCTGAAGGAAGACGTGGTAGTCCCTGCAAGTAGCCAGGTGGTGGTGACGGCCCAACTGGAAGGTCAGCGAACGAAGAACATAATGATGGACCAGAAGACGCCTGTGCACGGGCTGTGTGTAGCCAGAACATTGTTACCGTGCAGAGAGGAGGTACCACTGAGGCTGATCAACCTGACAGAAACCGATAATGACATCCAGGCCGGGACGGATTTGGGGACGTGCGAGCCCGTGGTCAGCATGACAACAATCGACAAGATACAGGAGCCGGTGCCAACATAACACCTGGGACCCCGGCGGAAGGCTTACTGAGACGGCGGCCGACCACCTTACCGCAGAACAGCTGAAGAAGTGCCAGCTCTTCCGCAAGGAAGTTAACTACTTGGGCCACATAGTCTTACCAACCGGAGTGGCTACAGACCCGGAGAAGACCCAGGCTGTGAGAGATTGGCCTCGCCCAAAGGATAAGCGAGAGTTGCGCAGCTGCTGGGGCTGTGCAGTTATTACCGCCGCTTCATAAAGGGGTTCTCCAACATCACCAAACACCTCACCCGACTGACAGAGGAACATCGACCTTATGTGTGGACGAATGACGCCGAAGACGCTTTCCAGCACCTAAGAAGAACCTAAGCAGTGCTCCAATTTTGGGATTTCCACAACCAGGCGGCACCTTCATTGTGGACACCGACGCCAGCGACCATTGCTTTGGAGGCGTCCTATCGCAAATCCAGGACGGCCATAAGCGGGTGATAGCAAGACATTATCCAAGGCAGAGAACTACTGCGTCAACCGGCGAGACTAACTGGCGGTAGTAAAGACATTGGAGCACTTCTACAAGTACCTCTCTGGTCAGCCATTCCACCTGAGGACTGACCACTCTGTCCTCACCTGGCTATTGAGCTTTAGGAGCCTGGAAGGCCAGAGAGCCCGTTGGGTGCAGAGGCTGTAGGAGTACGACTTCACCTCTGAACATCGTAGAAGGAAGAGCCACGGTAACGCAGACGCCATGTCCCGAAGACTCTGCCCAGAAGATTGCGGGCAATGCACTAGAGTGGAAGAGAAGGAGCGTGCCGCCGCTATCAGAGTGGTCACGAAAGTGCCTGCGTATGGCTGGGATAGCGCAGGCCTGAGGAGGAAGCAGCTGGCGGACGCCGACTTGGGGCCACTCTTGAGGGAAGTGGAGGGAGGGACAAGACCAACCTGGGAGGACATCGCACCGAGGTGCGTCACCTACAAGTCGTACTGGGCCCAATGGGACACACTGAAGACAAGAGAGGGCGTGCTGTTCCGGGTTTAGCCCAGAGGTTCCACCCCATTAGTCTTGAACCCGTAGGAACAAGACCCGGGTCTCTTGCTACCAGGGAGTTATCCGAGCTGTCCCAAAGGGCGCTCGGCGTCCTCCGTGGGTCTTTCCATAGGGCAAGACCTTGATACCTAACAAGCCCCCCCATCTGGTCCTATGGACTCAAGACGGGATGGAAGTGGATACGCCACTTACGCGCGCCACCACCAAAGGTGAAGACTACCGAAAACCTCGATGGGGCCGCCTAGTGATCTAGCACACCTTCTACTAGCTTTGCAGGCTAGTACCCGGGAGACTTAATGGCTTCCCTTAACCCCGTCCGAAGACGTACCCGATTCCCACGGGTATCGGGAACACACTGCCCTCTCGAGTCCAACCCAATCCGAACAACTCCCGAAGGAAGGGCTCAGATGTTCGGCCCGAGGTACCTCTAGTAACGTCAGAGGTACCACGAGTGCTAAGGGTCAGCAGCGCCCACACTTTGGCAGCTGAAGGGGACGGATCCCCTCCCCTACGGGAGCTGTTCCGGGTATGGGAATCGCCCAATGGGAAGACGCAGAGAGAACAGTTGTACTTCCCCTAAGTAAGGTCCCGGAAGTCTTGGAGGAAGTGCACGCCGGTACTTCAGGAGGACACCTGGGAGCAAACCGGACGATCGACAAACTTTGGCAGCGCTACAATTGGCTCAGGCTCCGAGCAGATGCTGAGAGATGGTGCCGTCAATGTCACATGTGCGCGGCGAGTCGCGGCCCCCAGACTAGGAGCCGGGGCCGCATGCAGCAGTACATCGTCGGAGCGCCATTCGAAAGGATCGCCGTTGACATAGCTGGACAATTTCCAGTATCCGACCGAGGCAACAAGTGCCTGATGGTGGTCGCGCACTACTTCACCAAGTGGCCGGAGGTGTATGCCATCCCGAACCAGGAGGTAAAGACAATCACAGACTGCCTCTTGGAGCAAGTGTTCTGCCGATTTGGGGTGCCGTTAGAGCTCCACAGCGGCCAGGGCACCAATTTTGAGTCCAACCTAATGAAGGAGGCACTAGAAAGGCTTGGGGTTAACAAGACCCGCACAACACCTCTACATCCCCATTCGGACGGCATGGTCCAAAGGTACATCAAGACCTTAGAAGAACACCTGAAGAAGGTCGCGGCCAGCCATCAGCGAGACTGGGACGTCAAGGTGCCACTGTTCTTGCTGGCCTAGCGCTCGTCAAGACACGACACCACTGGAATGACGCCAGCAAGCTTAATGTTCGGCCGAGAGTTACGCCTGTCTTGTTACTTAGCCTTTGGGAGCCCCACGGACGCAAAACAGACAGCAATGAGTATGTGGAGAACCATCTCCACGACATGTATGAGATGGCTCGTCAGAACATCCAGAAGGCGAGTGACCGCATGAAGACCTGATACGACAGGCAAGCCAACAGCCAAGGGTTCCAGCAGGGTAACCTGGTCTGGTTGTACCGCCCTACCCGGACCAAGGGACAATGTCCGAAGCTCCAGCAACCATGGCAAGGACCGTACCGGGTGGTGAAGAGGATTAACGACGTGGTCTACCGCATCCAGAAGGTGCCCCGAGGGAAAATGTTGGTGGTACACCAGGATCGTCTGGCCCGCTACGATGGTGCTGTTCGGGACGACCAGCCTTGAGGAGGGAGCAGTGTCGCGAACACGTTATCTACGATCGCGCGGCTTGTTTATACAAAGGAAATGATAGGCGGGCAGTGTGGAAACAAAGAGCTGGCAGATAAATATAGCACGCAGATAAATGTCTGCCGAAACGAACAAACTGAGATAAATGGAAATTTCTGGTGACTTCTTGACTGATAGAGATTATTCTGGTTCTGGTTTATTTTAGAATAGTCTAGAAATTATCAGTGAGGTATTTATGAGAGCGACGACTTGCCAAGAGAGTAGTAAGCAGTAAACAGCTGAGCTGATGTTGTAAACAGATGTAATCAGAACGTTTGTTATTGGCATCGACCATGGTAGACTGTGTGTATGTGACGTAATGTTGTTAGGTGAGAACTGAACAGTGTATTTCTATGGAAATAAAGAACATTTGGAATACCTGCAACTCGGACTTTTAATTCTATGAGCCCACAGAGTCACAATATCTTGTCCTTGTTAAGAAGGCGCTTTTTATTGTTTTGCCCCTTTGGAGTTATTAACGCAGCTTTCTTGGCAGGTTCTAGCATAATCAAACATGATTCGAAACGTCGGTTATCTTTATATTAGAGCTATCATTTTCTCTGGTAGGTAATATTTATTTGCATGCTTTTTTAAACCTCCCTGTTTAAATGAGTAGGATCTAAAAGACTTAGGGCTTCAGTTCAGTAAAGATTCGTGTGATGGTTATGCCGATTATGTTTCTCACGACATAATTTTTTCATTTTTCTTTTTTTCAGAAAGCCTGCGTTTTCCCACCTTCCGTCTGACAGCGATTCTGCCTCTACTGTTTTGTCTGTGAGAGCACTATTATCATGAGCCGGGGTATGGTCTCTCCAGAGTTGAGTCTCCATCAGCTGGCTGTTACACTTTTCATTTATTATAATAAATTAATAATTATATATTGTTTATCTTGGGCATTACGATCATGTAAGAACCATATGGCAGCTTGAATGGCCCGTTTTCTTAGATGTAATACCTAATGAACTGGACTGAAAACGAGTTGAAGTTGATTGGGATATTGTTATCCCTTGAACTTACTTACGTTGTCAATATTTAACGTATAAAGCAATTCCTGCAAACTGTACCAACACTGGTACACTGTGCAGGACAACAGATGAACGTTCTAATCTTTTACATCTAGAGAAACAATAATGCATATTCAGATTTTGTAAAACAGCGAAAATATATGTTTAGTGTTTTGCATGCGTTAGGTAGTCATAGATATCTGATATAAATACTATTCTCTTCTTTAACACGACGATAGAAAACGATAAGGAATAAAGGGGAAAGGCCCACTGGCACAGTAAGTAATATGAATTATAGTTAATTGTATTGATTAATATATAAATACTACTGTAGCACCGAGAGGAAGAACAATAGCCATAGGCAGAAAAAAATTACTTTATACCGATGCAATCAAGTCACAGACAATACACTTACAATAATAATACATGTTTGTATGATTAGTAACCAAGAGATATTACAAAAAGAAACTTTTTCGAGTCAATATCTTAGAATTTTTGGTCGATTTAATGCGCAGCAAGTAAAATAATCGCCCATACAACGTTTTAAAATATGTTCTTATATTATTTTGTATATACAGACCGAAGACTACAACTCTTCACGAACTTCTATGTCAGTTCTCATAAAACATGTCCAATGAACAGAGGAAGCTTGGACTCTGTGCACAAACATAATGTTTACATTTCTATTTAACTTTCAGCAAAAATAACCTTTTCACTGAACAGTGAGAACCTCTGTTTGACAGTCTTAATGAACTAACTAAACCAGTCTGAGCATTTTTGTTTGGAAAAATCTGCACAAAATAGAGCGGGTTTGTTTATCTGTAAGCGTGTTTACTTCCGGTTTCTTCGTCCTTAAAATGGCAATACCAATTTCTTCCACGTTACTATGGATATTTAGGTATTTATGTGTTAAAAGAATCTAAATGCTATCCATAATAACTGAACATAAGACACTAAAATCTTGAGATACGTTATGAAAATTGTACTTCCGTCTCTAACACGAGGGTAGCACTGAACATTTTTATAAATCAAAACAAGTTTTAATTTAAAATTTAAAATATTTCTCTTTAACATCTGTATTCGATGAAATCAGACCTTAAAGGGATGATGCTACTCATCCTTGGGCACCTCAAAAGCCAGGGTTTTATTATGTTGCACTACATCATCGAAGGACGAAAAGATATTTCGAGGCATTTTATCTTTAATTTTTGGAAACAAAAAGAAATCACAAAGTGCTAGATCATGGATGTATATTGAAAGTTAGTAGTGACCTTTAGAGCATCCAGATATTCAATTGTTAGTTTTGTGAAAATCTGCTACCCAACTCTTTTGCTTTGAATCTCGACACTATGCCAGACAGTGAGATCACAATTATAGGTACTCTGCACTCAGATTCGCGTTGTTTTTTTTTTTCGTTTTTTTTTTTAATTTACGTTCTGCAACGATGCCATAATCAGACGGTGAATGACGGATAACTCTAATCTCTATGGACCTTGGACTCATTTGAGCATCGTTTCACCCACTTCACTCATCGTCCGATATAATTTAACGTTGGAGAACGTAAATTGCAGATGATGATGATGATAATGATAATGATAATAATGATAATAATAATAATAATAATAATAATAATAATAATAATAATAATAATAATAATAATAATAATAATAATAATAATAATAATAATAATAATAATAATAATAATAATAATAATAATAATAATAATAATAATAATAATAATAATAATAATAATAATAATAATAATAATAATAATAATAATAATAATAATAATAATAATAATAATAATAATAATAATAATAATAATAATAATAATAATAATAATAATAATAATAATAATAATAATAATAATAATAATAATAATAATAATAATAATAATAATAATAATAATAATAATAATAATAATAATAATAATAATAATAATAATAATAATAATAATAATAATAATAATAATAATAATAATAATAATAATAATAATAATAATAATAATAATAATAATAATAATAATAATAATAATAATAATAATAATAATAATAATAATAATAATAATAATAATAATAATAATAATAATAATAATAATAATAATAATAATAATAATAATAATAATAATAATAATAATAATAATAATAATAATAATAATAATAATAATAATAATAATAATAATAATAATAATAATAATAATAATACTCATTAACTAAAGTAGAAAATTTAATTATAATTTAATAGCGCATTCAGGAGTAAAACAAGTGTTTCTGCATTAAGCGTTTAAAATATACATTTACACCTGAAATATCAATTTATATGCATCATCAAATATTGTCTTATTATAAAAATCTCTGGAACACAGGAGATAAACAAAATTGGGAAATAGATAAATTATACAGAGCAGAAGTAGACCGGTTAGAAGTAGAAGAATTAATGGAAGGTATAGCTAAAAGTAGAAATAGGAAAGCCTGCGGAATAGATAATATTAATTTAGAATTAATTAAATATGCTCCTAAAGAATTAAATGACAGATTACTGTATCTGTATAACAAGTTATGGGAAACAAAAGAAATACCGCAAGAATGGAAGATAGCTAAAGTGATATCAATATTTAAGAAAGGGGAAAGAACAAGACCTGAAAATTAAAGAGGGATTAGTTTATTGTGTGCTGCCTACAAAATATTTGCCAAAATAATAAGTACTCGGTTAAACAAAATAACAGATGCAATACTCCTAGAAGAACAAACTGGTTTTAGAAAGGAAGAAGAACCTTTGACAATGTTTTACTCTTAAACAAATAATAGAAAAACGACGAGAACAAAATTTAGAGACGCACTTACTATTTATTGACTATTATAAAGCTTTTGACAAAGTATCACAAATGATACTGTGGAAAATTTTAAATAATAGAGGCATACCTTTACAACTAATTGAAGTTATAAAAAGTATGTACATTGACACAAAAATAAAAATAAATAAAAGAGAACCAGTAATAGTTAATGGTGGCGTGAGACAAGGTTGTCCTTTATCAACCACACTTTTTAATTTGTATGTTGACGAAATAGTAAGGATTTGGTCGAATAAAGTCAATGGAGGCATTAATGTATCAGGAGCTAAATTGAAAACTATGTTGTATGCAGATCATCAAATAATAATGACCACAAATGAAGATGACCTGCAGCAAATGCTGTATAGTCTAGATAAAATTGCTACAGAATATGGAATGAAAATATCAGCAAATAAATCCAAAACCATGGCATTTAAAGGAATTAATCCAGTAAGATCAAAAATAGTGTTAGATAACATGATAATTGAGCAGAAATCACAATTTAAGTATTTAGTATGTAATGTCTCGTACCAAGGGGAAGCTGATATAAGTAATAGAGAAAATAAATAAATTTAACTATATAACAGGCGCAATAAAAGGAACATTAAAAAATAAAGCAAGGAAGGACTCTATAATAAAACTATACAAAACAGTGGCAATACCAACTCTGATCTATGAATCAGAAACATGGACACTAAGAAAAAGGAATAGTACGAGAATACAGTCATCAGAAATGAAATTCATAAGAGCAATAGCTGGATATACCAAAATTGATAAAAAAGAACGTAGTCAGGCTATTAGGACAGAATTGAAAGTAGAAGAAATAAACCATACTATTGAAAGAAATAGAAATCAGTGGAAAGAACATGTTCAGAGGATGAATAATAATAGAATACCAAAAATAGCCTTAAACTATAAACCTATAAGAAGAAGAAACCAGGGAAGACCGAAGAAAAGATGGGCAGACCAATTTGGAGCCGAAACGGGTTAAACAATCCAAAGCCGTGAGGTAGAAGAAGAAGAAGAAGAAGAAGATGAAGAAGAAGAAGAAGAAGAAGGAGAAGGAGAAGGAGAAGGAGAAGGAGAAGGAGAAGGAGAAGGAGAAGGAGAAGAAGGAGAAGGAGAAGGAGAAGGAGAAGGAGAAGGAGAAGGAGAAGGAGAAGGAGAAGGAGAAGGAGAAGGAGAAGGAGAAGGAGAAGGAGAAGGAGAAGGAGAAGGAGAAGGAGAAGGAGAAGGAGAAGGAGAAGGAGAAGGAGAAGGAGAAGGAGAAGGAGAAGGAGAAGGAGAAGGAGAAGGAGAAGGAGAAGGAGAAGGAGAAGGAGAAGGAGAAGGAGAAGGAGAAGGGGAAGGGGAAGGGGAAGGGGAAGGGGAAGGGGAAGGGGAAGGGGAAGGAGAAGGAGAAGGAGAAGGAGAAGGAGAAGGAGAAGGAGAAGGAGAAGGAGAAGGAGAAGGAGAAGGAGAAGGAGAAGAAGGAGAAGAAGAAGGAGAAGGAGAAGGAGAAGAAGAAGGAGAAGGAGAAGGAGAAGGAGAAGGAGAAGGAGGAGGAGAAGGAGGAGGAGGAGGAGAAGCAGAAGGAGAAGGAGAAGGAGAAGGAGAAGGAGAAGCAGAAGGAGAAGAAGAAGAAGAAGAAGAAGAAGAAGAAGAAGAAGAAGAAGAAGAAGAAGAAGAAGAAGAAGAAGAAGAAGAAGAAGAAGAAGAAGAAGAAGAAGAAGAAGAAGAAGAAGAAGAAGAAGAAGAAGAAGAAGAAGAAGAAGAAGAAGAAGAAGAAGAAGAAGAAGAAGAAGAAGAAGAAGAAGAAGAAGAAGAAGAAGAAGAAGAAGAAGAAGAAGAAGAAGAAGAAGAAGAAGAAGAAGAAGAAGAAGAAGAAGAAGAAGAAGAAGAAGAAGAAGAAGAAGAAGAAGAAGAAGAAGAAGAAGAAGAAGAAGAAGAAGAAGAAGAAGAAGAAGAAGAAGAAGAAGAAGAAGAAGAAGAAGAAGAAGAAGAAGAAGAAGAAGAAGAAGAAGAAGAAGAAGAAGAAGAAGAAGAAGAAGAAGAAGAAGAAGAAGAAGAAGAAGAAGAAGAAGAAGAAGAAGAAGAAGAAGAAGAAGAAGAAGAAGAAGAAGAAGAAGAAAAAGAAGAAGAAATATTGTCTGTGAAGATTAGGATTACTACGGAGGAGATTCGGCACTGCGACCAGTCTTGATCTATTGCACCTACGCCCTCAAGTGGATCATCCTCGGGAGGAAGGATGAAGCGAGAGGAGACAGAGGGCGGCCTCACAAGGAGTCACAACAGTGTACAGAGTAGGGTCCCTATATTTTACTAGATGGAAACTTCCTCCGGCAGGCCAGGACAACGGACAGTCTCCTGTACTGGGTTTCGGAAGCGGTCCCAGTGGCCACTTCGGAGACCGACAATCGACCTACCGGAGAAGGAAGTGGTTCACTTAGTCATATTATCCTGCCATGCAGCGCCGAGACACCCGCCAACCCTTCTACCCTGAGAGATGATGTGAAATGATAATGGAGATGACATGGAGGGAAGGAAATTTGGGGGATGCAATCAACTTACCCAGCATTCGTCTGGCGGCCCGAGAAAATCCCTAAAAAACCCATGAGTCAGGCAAATACGCCACGGGAATCGAACGTGGGCCTTCTGAATGCGGGCCACAGACGAAACCGCCTGAGTCAACCCGCTCGGGGTATAAAGTACATAATTTCTATAATTTTTTAAATGTACAAATAGGAACGTGCATTTCGTATATAAACCCGTTCGCTAGTAGGTAGCACACCTTTTTCTCAAATACGTTGAGGAAAACAGCATCAACAACGCCAAACGCGGTTGTTTGTCAAAAAGGAGCTTCATTCCTCTCTTTGTAAAGCAAGTGGATTAGTTGAGTGACCAAACCATTACGCTTGTAATTTATGTGGTTCACAGTATCACTTGGGAAGTTCTGTATGAATAATGTTGCAACCCCGTCACTGAGTTGGTCATAGAGGTCTATATTCAGAGCAACTGTTCCGTAGGTAGGGTTTTTGTCTCTCAAACGGGAAAAAGGTAGGTATATTTTTTCCAGATATATTCCTATTGAAGATGGTAAGGACTTCCTCATTCTACATGACTTAGGCATTTACAATGAGAATTTCTGGATTATTGTATACAATAATTATCACTGAGGTGTTCAATGTGAATTGTTACTTCAGTGAGGCATACGATAAGACGGGCTGATATCCGAAAAGGTTTTTAAATTGGCTCACTTGGCTGCATCCTTAAAAACTGTAGGTACGGTTTCTCACAGATTCCTTGTTTCACATCTTCAGAGTCGCGAAATATTTCTGGCAAAGTTTCATAATCAGATCGTTATAAAGTCAACCTTATTTATCAAAACATAATGGTATACACTTTTCTCCATTCTTTGGATACTGTCTGTTGATCGCAAATTCAGACAGTTAAACAAGAGGATTTTCTTTCAAACTGGGCTACTAAGAGACCTTTTCACAAAATCTGACCTTTAATTTTTTTTCGTTTATTATGTGCTGAAAATTAAGGCAAATACTGATCGAATGAGTTACTCAATATATACTCAAGATTTTGTGAAAAGTTCTCTTAGTAGCCCAGTTTGAGAGAAAATCCTCTAGTTTAACTGTCTGAATTTGCGATCAACAGACAGTATCCAAAGAATGGAGAAAAGTATATATCATTATGTTTTGATAAATAAGTTTGACTTTATCACGATCTGATTATTAAACTTTGCCAGAAATATTTCGTGACTCTGAAGATGTGAGAGAAATGGAAATGTAAGTAAAAGGAGGAACAATATACTTATTTGCAATTTGTAAGTGATCACCAACGCTTTCATCCAAAACAGGAAGTATACCAAATGTTTAATGAGGCAGCTCTTGGGAGAAATTGACGCAGTTTAAGTTGGAGTTATTTGGTAGAATATGACTAAAACGGATTATTTAAAATGAGGCATACATTTTTACAAGTGATCATTAAATTAGTTAATCGGTTTAAATATTTGGAATCAGAATCTATGGATCAGGAAGCTGCTTTGCAAATGTATAAGCATTGTGGCTCAATTAAAGCGTTGACTGAAGTTTTATAGAGCTGAAGCAATTTTAGACAAAGAAAATAAATCTTCAGATTGTCATAAAGATGTTTCAGGGGGATGCAGACGTTCAGGAAAGGTAAATTACAGATGTCGGAGATGAACGTAGCTTGGAGACAAGGATACACGGAAAGAATGACTTATCAAGTATATTAAAAGATAGTGATATGAATACTATAATGAAGTTAATGAGGAGAAACGAGATAAGAGTTTCCCTCAGCTGTCGACTTCTGGAAAGAGGTAGAATGATTGACTGAAAGTAATAGAAATCCCTTATTATCCCAGTGATTAAACGACCCAATTTCCAGAAAGAGGGATGTCAAAGTTATGAAGGATTGCAATTTAGAGCACAAGGTTGTCAAGTGCAAAAGCTCTTAACATTAAAAGTTTAGTAATTTCATGAAACGGCAATCAATTACTACTTTTAAAATAACTTTTGTTCTTAAAACTATGATTGCATAATCAGTTTGATTCCTTCAAAGATGTCTTTGGCAGGGATAAATGTCGTAGACATAGAACTTTGAGTTCATAACCGCTGATTAACAGCTGTTATCTTTAAAACGATTCATGAAATGTCACCAGACCAAGCCCTGGTAGGCTTCTACTTGATTTTATACACTAAATGATGACAATACTTTGATATCTGAACAAGATCAGCATGGGCATTCCTTTATCTAGCAAAAATTAACCTAACTCCGTATATGGATCGTGTTATAAGTTTGATTTACAACATCTACCGCTGCCGTAATGTGTACATGTGACACTAAGCCACAACTCATTTTGTGAATAGTTTTAATTGGACCAGCGAACATACGTTGTAGACTACTTTATGCAGCCATATTTCAACGTGTTTTATTGAATCTATCTCACTGTACCTGCTACTGGAAAAATATGCAAAATAAATTGTTTATTTCATGAAGGCGTTTCTGAAACCTAGAGCAACTGCGACGGATTTGCTCAGGATAATTTTTCTCGCCCTGTCTTTAGTCTGGAGTAAACATCAGTGGCTTGTAAAGTACAGAATTTTATTTCCTTAGAAGATCATACTGACAGTATCATTCCGACCCTGCGAAACAATTTTTTACTATAGAAATCCTTTACTTTTAAAATCATTCTCTAAAAACCACCTCAACCGTTTTAGATTACTCATATCTAGTGCGCGTTTTTATCAGACACTTCCCAGAATCCAGACAATTAGATTTTAAGGAGATTTAGAAATAACTGGTTAACTTAAATTGGGTTCATTTTGTGATTCGGGCTGAAGCACTGTAAGGCTGTTAATTATTATTCATCTATTTTTATGCTGCTCTAAAAACCAGTTTCGGGAAAGATACGCTCTCCTTAACCAAAAACTGCAATATTACCCTTTCCTTCCTGCTTTTATTTAAAACAATGCATGTAGAAAGGTCAATCCCAGGATTGAGTAGCCGTACTTCCATAAAGTCCCTACATTTAAAGAAGCTAAGCTTAGAAGCGAGTCTCATCCAGCTCAGTGGGAGTGGTATGGGGTGTGACGTTGGTGCACTATTCTAAGGGGACTGTGAAGCTCTGTGATATCCAAATCATCGTCTACTTCGCTCCTGTAAGGAACAACTATCTCATGTGCTAATTTCTATTTACGCAAGCAGCGCCTCACATCATCAGCTTATCTCCTTTAACTGACTTTCCCACATCCCGCTACCACACAGAGCTTAGTCCCGTACAGGACTTCACTCGTCTGTAACCAACAACACACTGACTTTCGCGCATACAGGTTTGCGCATGTGACGGCTGGACGGCTCGTATAATGGAATCACCGCCATTGCCAGGAGCTTTATGGAAGCACAACTACTACACCTGCTACTGATTCGTGCTAACAACGTAACAATGTACTGTCAACCAAAGCACACTTACACAGTGGAAGAAGGACAGCGAATGTGTGTGACAAAAGGCATGCTACACAAAGAGCAGAAGCATTAAAAATACGTGCCCCCTATCCACTCATTATACTAAAACTGAGAAGATTTATCCACGAAAGTAGAAGGCGTCAGAATGTTTCTGAATGGCCTTAACAGAACTGACCTTAGTGTCATAAACATGTCGAGGTAGAGTGTTGGAACTTTCTCCAACCCCTTGCGTCTCATTCCCCGGGGACTTTCTTTGCTGTGGCAAACAGTATCTACTACGTTAGAAGAAATCTAAGCTATGCCTTCATACATAAGTTATCAGTCGACTTTAGGTATCAGTATCTATGTTTCTCACTTCCAAAGAAACTACAGAAGCTTAAAAAGAAAGTAAGTTGGCGTTTATTTGAAAACAGGATGATTAAAAATATTTGATTGTTTAGCATCTTATCAGGGGTTCCATGTGGTCGAAAAGACTAGAAATAGCCTTCCGATAAAGCTAACGAAATGAACTAATAAACTTAGATATACATATCTTTATTTATAAGTTTGAAAGGTTTAAGTTTATTTAACTAATTCCTAAATACATTGGTAAACTTAATGTATAGTGTAATATTTCAAGTAACAAGATACAAAGAACCGCAAAATGTCATTTTTATTGATGATACAAACTTGGTTCTATCACTAAACCCGATGAGGTTAAACCAATAATAATTCTAGGAATGTACCTATTGCACTAATTTACTCAAATCGGGCTATGGAATAAAGTTCTTCTTCTTCTTCTTCTTCTTCTTCTTCTTCTTCTTCTTCTTCTTCTTCTTCTTCTTCTTCTTCTTCTTCTTCACGGTTAGAGTATTTTGATCTGTTCCAGCTACAAAGTCTTGTTCAGTACGTCTTTACCTTGGGTGTACTGGATTCCCTCGTCCACTGTAACTGAAGTTATATGCTGCTTTGGGTACCTTATCTTTTATCATCCTGTCCAAGTGTTGTTCTCCAATTTGTTATTCATTCAGTTATTGTTTTATTTAATTCTACAATGTTCGGTTGCTGTCTTAGATCAATTTTTTTCATTTTGTATGCCATGCTATTGGTCTGAGAAATTTCATTTCAGCAGTCTGTATTTTTCTTTCATCTCGCAATCATAGCCCATGTTTCTGAACCATCAGTTATAATTGGAACAGCCATTGCTCTATACAGTTTTATTAATGAGCCTGTCTAGCTTCATTTTTTAATATTCTCCTCATATTGGTGTTTGTTAGTCTCCCAAAAACTCGAGAACGCCTGAACCGATTTGCCTAATTTTAGTTTTGAAATGTTTGTCCAGGGAAAGTTTAAAATGTGAGAAAACAGGCCAGAAGTGATAATGAACCGGGTTATTAACTAAAAATAAAAATACACACGGAAGCTTTTACGGAACACATGCACCTTCTTTTATTTTCGGCAAACAAAAGCATCACAAAGTAGAAAGGTATTCCACTCCTTGCCAAAGTCTTCAAAGCTATTTCACTTACCATATTCTATTAAATAACGTTTATCGTTTGTTATCAAGACTGACTTTTTTATGTAGCATGATGATATGCCTTTCGAAGATTAGACAAAAAATTAATTTCTGAACGCATTATAACACTATAAATCTTATTTGACCACAGACAACTGTTGTCAAACTAATTGCTTTAAGCAGAATGATGCCACTTGTCACACTGCAAACGAGACCATGGACATGTTAAGGGGATTTTTAGGTAACAGGGAGTCACATCGTTGTAAGAAAAATGTATACACTTTTAATTCAATTGCATTTTCACCGCGTTTTTTAGGTTTGCCGCTTTTATTTTGCTCTATACTACATGAAAACTCTGTATACCTACTCAACCATAATGACTGCACACGTGCACCTGCATACAAGACAGGATGGCATTTAAGTTCACATTTAAATGTTTTGAAAGATGAATTTTTGGCTTATTCACCCCGTTCATTATTTTCATGTACCAAATAAGCGATAATACGCACAATTTAGTAACGAACTATTTTCAGTCGCCCCAAGATTGTGTTACGACGTACTGTTGACATCCAGACTCCCAAAGCCGGATCGAGTATAATAAAAGTTCACAAAGGCAAGAGAGTGATGATCATCTAGTATGTAACAAATTTGAAATATGGATAGCAGAAGTCTTTCAAAATTTTAGAAGAGTTATTTTTTGCCAGATTCCAATATTCAGTAACCTCAGTAATCTATACATACGCTCTTAGATTATAAACGTAATGTGATTATATGAAAGGTAAAGGATTTCTCAAATTGTAACATAAAGCATCGTACAATAAAACCGAATATCAACTTACGGTTAATATTTGGAGTTTCAAAGATGTCATGGGAATAACAGAAAACGATTAACAAACATGTTGTAAATCATACGATAGCAGGTAGATAGTAGGAACAGGCCATCAAGAAAGCCATGGCAGGATGAGTTTTAAAATAGCATTTGTCAAAGTGGAGAGGGAACAGACGATGTTCTAAACTTTTATGATGATAATGATGCTTAGGATGATGAATACATTTATTAATACGGAAATAAGATCAGAAGTCTGGGGTTCGGTAGCGAGCGGGACAACCTGTAATCAGCAAGAAAATGAAGCTCTTAAATTTACTTATATGCTCTGTGAGGACATTAAGTCTCCCTGAACTTCCAAAATTCCAGATTCAATAGATATTTAATGGATATATTGTTGTTATATTTTGAAAGCCGAAAAACACCCATGCTGGTGTTTTACAGTGAGAGCCAGGGTACTGATAATTTATGTGCGTTCTGTTCTCAGTGCAGAGAGCCAGTCTCACATGTAACGCATGCTCTTAATGTCTTTTCCTTAATTACTTGCAGGCATTCCTTGAAAACCAAACAATAACGACCATGTCATCGTAGGCCATGCTTTATTAACGAAAACGACCTCGCAGCAACAGTGTACATTTTACCACATTTTATTGCTTCGTTGTCTTTGTTTGCAAAACCGTTTGGACTGCCGCGAGAGATTCGAGGAACCATTAACTTGGTTTCATGGATGTCAACTGTCACCATCAGTGGTATCAACCGCTGCAATTCACAATTAAGCGGCAATATATCTCTAATGAACGGAAATGGGCCATAAAGTGATGGGAAGTACATACATAGAAGATACACATCATATAAAGCCAGTACACAACACATAGGGGATACAACATTTTATATGCAGACTACGCCACACAGCACCAACGCGCGCGAGCACGCAAACACACACGCGCGCGCGCAGGAAGAAAGCGTTTACGAGTTCTGCTTCCAGGTAAAACACTGTAAAACAATCTACGCCAGACTATAAACAATGCCAGAAGCAAATTTGTTTCTTAATGAGCCCCATCTAAAACATAGATCCTTTTTATAACAAGCAATTATAGGTTAGGTTGTTCACGACGAGTTGATGCGTCAGTAATTGCTCTTTTGTTGTTTTTTCCTTACCGGTGAATACCAGATAGCGCTGCCTGTTTTTTATATAATCAAATTTGGTTGTACACGTCGCCAATAGATAAGACGTTATAACTTAAACTGCAGGCATAAAAGCATGTTCCCGATTAGCCTTATCCTACAGGAAAACTTTTTGTTAGGAGCTATCTGTTTTCACCATTAGGTAATACAATTAGGTGTATGATAGCAAGGAAGCCACCATCGAAGAAATCGTGACTTACAACAATAAAACACTTAGAGCTATATCCTTCATAATTTTGTCGAGACAAAGTTTCCCCATGTAAATGACTTAGTGGATGGTTATTTACTTTCTCTACTAGGTAGAGAAAGTGCGGCATTCCACCCAAAAAATTGACATCGAGATTTCACTCGAAACATACATTTGAAGTGAATTTCGCCTGAATAATAGAAGAAAAAAGAATGTTTAGATATGGTCCATATGTGTATGCTCGCATTTTGTCTGTTTGTAAAAAGCATCACTTAAAAACGAAAAATGGAATAAATACCAGAGTTGGTACACATTTAAAATCAGTATCTTCCAAAGATACGACACGACAGTTTTGAAGTAGATATTCCAACTCCAAATTATGCTTTACATATTACTTTTTTGCGAAATTATGAAATAATTATAACAACTTTTATAAAATAAGATGTCTATATTGACGCACTCAGGAAATCCGGTGTTCAAACCTCCGGGCTCCAACAACCTAACTGAACGATTTTTAATGATGTTCTTCGGTCGCTAGTGAATACTCTTTTGGATAATTTAATCTGCAAATTTTTCTGTGGTCCCTTTCGTCAGTACATTTCGTTTCCTTCTTTTTCACCGTCGTACCAGGCTTTACCAATCTTCCATCCTGGTTCTGCTAGTATCTTTTTTATGTTACTATTTGCATTGCCAACAAATAATTCTGATGTTTATATTTACATAAAATGTCAACAAACATATCTTATGCTTATATTTACTTTTTTTTTCACATTCTGATTTTTATAGTATCCAGAGATTCCTTGATACCTACTCGACAGGCTACTGACCTATCGTTTTGGGTTGCAAGTTTTTGGAGAAGGAAGCCCTACAAACATGAGGGTAATCCACCGAATATGAGGAATAGATGTACCTAACTAATAAAATGTATATCTTGAGTTTTCGGGAATAATTAGCCTGTTGATCTGGAAAGAATTTTATATAATTTTGTATAACTGATAAATGTTAAGCCATAGGCGAAAACGCACTGCATGAAAGCTCTTTAAAACTCACTTTCACTCTTTAAAATAGACGATTTATTTCAAAGAACCTTTTTTTCGGCATAGACCATTTCCAACATACCCATTATTAATTGTTGCGATTGTTCAATACCTCAGTATTTTTTGAAGTCCTGTCAACATTTAGTTGATTCTGGCAATTGGGGTCAGAGTATGTTGTTGAAAATCTGCAATAGGCATATTCAAGTATAAAATGTAATACTTATGACTTAGTTTCATAAACGCAAAATTTTTGAATGTTTATTTGGGGCCCTTCGGTGGACCTTGGAAAGTTTACTGTTGGTGCAATCTTGACACCAAACGGTGAATACAATAATTGTTGTTACCTAATGTAGGAAACTGTCAAGGAAAGTAAATATCAGCTCACATGTCTCTCTTCCCCGTTATTTGGAGATAATGACAAAAGGTAATAGGACATGTCATCCCAACTATTGTCTGATGAAAACATGCTGCTTAATGCTATCATTAACCTGACATTCCAAAGGAAGAGGTAAAGAGAAATTGTATTAATTGAAATCCTTAGATATACATACATTTAAACAGAATGGAAGGCACCTGCATGCTGCAGATAATGCACGACATTTACAAATTGGTGATGAACAAGGATTTAACATAAATACCTCAAACTATACGCACACTCGCATCAAATCCTACTAGCTGGACGGAATGGTGTCACCAGCAGAGCGGGCCGCACCGTGGCTCAGTGGTTAGACCGCTTGGCGCTTACCAAGGTGGCCCGGGTTCGATCCCAGGCGACCGCAAAGTGAGATTTGTGGTGGGCAACACGGCGCTAGGGTGGGTTTTCTCCGGGACCTCCGGTTTCCCCCGCCATCTCATTCCACCGGTGCTCCATTTTCATCTCATGTATCATCAGTGTCACCGCCTGCGGTGTCGTATGTAGTAAAAGCGGGCGTTAAACACTACACACACATCACCAGCAGAGCAGATACTCTTGTCTTAGCTACTACTGAACAGTAGACTATGGCGGTGTACAGTGTAAAAAAGAAAAGCGATGGCCTATTAGGAAATAATAAAATCTGTAAGCATATTTCGAAGTTGCAAATTAATTCACACATGAATCTTGAAAGCCTGGACTAAAAGTGGCCTGCCAATGGAAAAATATTACATTCCAACATAACCCAGCCATTTATAAGAAATATTCCCAAAACATATGTCAATTTCACAGCAATTGGCTGTTTTAAGTCCATAGTCGCCTATGTCGGTTGAGGTCATACAGAAGAAAGGCCTTCATATTTACCACTGACATGTTTTGATTACAACTTGGCAATCATGCCACAAAGTGTTGATACTAATTGTGGAGCATTCTCTCTCTCTCTCTCTCTCTCTCTCTCTCTCTCTCTCTCTCTCTCTCTCTCTCTCTCTCTCTCTCTCTCTCTCTCTCTCTCTCTCTCTCTCTCTCTATCTCTCTCTCTTTCCCTCTGACGCATCTTCAATCCTGTTCTCCAGTATTTCTGCTACCAGCTGCTCCCGTGGTGAACTATCTTGGGGTATTGCTGGGCGGAGATAAGGATAAACAACCAGTTAAGTTGACTAGTAAATTTAATGTAGGCTAATAATGAACTTCTGAAGTGAGTTGTCAATTGTTTGAAGATGGAGAATTAAAACTGTTTATGAATCATATCACACGAAATTGTAGCTATTATCTAAATTACAACTGCTAACTTCTGCCGGCTCAGTACTTTAAGACTTAAAAATAACGACTTCAATAATAATAATAATAATAATAATAATAATAATAATAATAATAATAATAATAATAATAATAATAATAATAATAATAATAATAATAATAATAATAATAATAATAATAATAATAATAATAATAATAATAATAATAATAATAATAATAATAATAATAATAATAATAATAATAATAATAATAATAATAATAATAATAATAATAATAATAATAATAATAATAATAATAATAATAATAATAATAATAATAATAATAATAATAATAATAATAATAATAATAATAATAATAATAATAATAATAATAATAATAATAATAATAATAATAATAATAATAATAATAATAATAATAATGATAATAATAATAATGATAAAGTAACGCTGGCGTGAGTTACAGAAATCCTAAGCTGAAGAGACCGCTAAACGTAAATAACGGGAGCGCGGTCTTCAAGCTATGGAGCTGCAGATAATAATTAATCGATCAAACTAAACATTTGTGTAAGGTGTGACATTAGAAGGGAAAAGACACGGATATTAGAAATGTGCGTTCCTTTGTAAGTACCGCCTACATGGCTACCCCTACCAACGCACCTACATAATACTCCCAAATCTTAAATCTACTACTTAAATAGCTTACGAGGCGTACTCCTAAGAATTTTATTTCCTTTATAACCTTTAGAATTACCTTATCCAATACATAGACAGCGGAACACACCGAACTCTAAGACCACCTTGAAATAAAGGTATTATGGTCGACTGAGTTTCATACCGATCTTAATTACAGCCTAATTGCCAGTACCTGATCTTCTAACTTATATTCCTAATGACTTTAACTCAGGGTTATTACATCATTTATTCATTTTAATCCTCAGCAACTGTTTATTGCAATTATTTACCCAACTCCCTATTATTTCCTTATACAGTTATAAAATAACACGTCAATGATTCCAGTATTAGCGTTTATCCGCCAAAAAGAAGATGATCTGTCACGCTTAAAGATGTTTCATTATTTCGTTCTGTTCTATTTGTTACATTAATTTTCGTGCTTTGTTTTGATTATATTTATATGTTCGAAAATAAGTAATCTATCCTGGTTCGCTATCGGATCCAAAGCTTCGGTTCCTCAAGCCCGACCTTAAATGGGATAGAGGAACAAGAATCCCCTAACACCACGATAGTGGTACAACTAGGGAAGTTAAAGAAGTAAAGTAATCGTTTAAGAGGACTTCCACAGAGTAAGTATACTATAAGCACTAACAGCTAAGCGCAAAGTTAAGGATACGAACGAGGGTACAAATTCTTTGTTTAAGTACCTTAGCGTGCAACACTATTTAAAATAACTGTGTTATAATATAAAGGTCAATGTAGGTCTGTTAAATGAAATGAAACCATTGTAAGGCAAAGCATTTAAATAATGAAATTTTGAGTACACATTTCAATTAACATTGCCGTAATTGTTAGATTCATTTTTCGCAGCCAAAGATATACAATACCCTTAAGCATTCAATGTTAAATGTTAAGTCCCCTTCCAAGGATGGAAGAATGCTTCACAAAGAATAAAGTTTATGGTGAGTTTATGGTGAAATTCAACTAAATAACCTCTACTTCATAAAGCTATGCGTACCAGCTATTGTAGGGAAAAAGCTAAGAGAAAGGAAGTATTAGCTTTCTGTACTAACATACACTTTTTTTAAAATAAAGTTGTGAGTAGGTCTTACTTATAATATTGTCTTGTATACATATTCTTGCTAAATACTCGTACGTATCTTCTTCTTCCTACATTTGCAGTATTTAATTTGCAATTGAGGCTGCAATGGGCTTCCATGTATATTTAAAGTTAACAGCTGGATGCAGTAACGGTAATAACAAGACAGTATTGTAAGTGCACAAAAAACTTATTCTACAGGTACGTTATATAATGGCGGAAATAACTCCTTAATTTGCTATGAAATGACAATGAAATTTAAAAACTATAAATTATTAAGGGTTTCTTAGAATAAATCCTTAGAATCTGTTTCAAAGAAGAGGCTACATGCATGGAGTAATATTAATTCATGCCTTCATTTTGATAGTAACCTCCAAAGTGTCACCTAAAATTGTAAATTGTTAGAAGGCTCTCCATTTATAGGTATTCGTAATAAAGTAATAAATAAATATTTCACATTGTAAAGTAATAAATAAATAAATAAATCCGTGAAGTAGTTTAGTGTACCTAGGATAATACTTATTCATTTAATGTTAGTGACTGATAAAGTACACAAAGAAATTCATAAATATTATTTATAATGATTTTCCAGTGAACCAAAACATCTTAACAAATAAGTTATTTAAGTTTCATGCAATTTGCTACATAGAAGAACTTATTTCCAAGTTCAAAGAAAAAAAAGAGTTATGGAGGATGTATTATGCTGTTTCTGTAAAATTTGAATCATGGTTGATCTCAAACGCTGAGCTACTGTCCACGCTACCTTGAGCTAATTTGAACCTCGAAGCACATGGCCTATTAAAGTCCAGTCAAGGAATGTTGTCTAGTGAATTGTGCTTATATGCTAGTCTTATAACAAGATTGTTAAGGCTTCAGTTAACCGACACTAGTCTATGCTTCATTAGATACCGTTTGTCTGTTGTTACGTGTTTTGTTTCTTTGTTCCTTGTGACTGATTTTGTTTCTGAACCCATGTGATAGGCTGTTCTCCAAGCGTAAGGTTTTGGAAATTGGTGGCAGAGTATGCTAATCACTTCCGAAACCTATTTTTATTATATAGATAGGAAATATACTGAATGTTTCTGATTCGCCGTCCACTTTCTTTGAATAGGCAACCCACATGGCAATGTGAGGGATGGCAAACAAGCTGTATCACACTATCAGTACATTAGGGAGGACTTGCTTTCGTTGTTCTATTACGTGTATTGCTAACGCTCACAGCGTACGAGGTAAGTGCATTTGTTGTGAGGTAACTGCACCCCATATGGACTACCTAAGGATTTTTTATTACATTTTTGTGAGTGGCAATAAAGTATAGCGTTTGGTTACAAATATAAAGTTCATCAAACTCGACATGTAATATTATTATGTGGAGCAACTAAAGTTATTACGCAAGCCACAGTAACAAATATAAGAAAAGATTAGTTTTGGGCATATTGAGTACACTGTACTCCCAATATGACACATTTAACTTCTGTTAGCAGCACATTTAAAATAATGGAAACTAATGAAAGTAATGAAATGTAATTTAGAGTATGCAACTTGTTTACTGTCACCAGGTAATGTGCACTAAACTTTCACCTCCGGCGATGGGCTGATCATCCATCCTGGAATCCCTAATCGAGATACTTTTGATTCTGAAGCCGTTGCTTACGGGCCTAGGGTTTGCGCGGTTCAGAAGGGCTTATGTTCCACTTAGGAATTTCAGAAATTCATTCGTTCATTATAAACTGAGATTCCTTATGTGACAAAGATGATTTTAAGGAATTTGAGACACACACGAAAAGTTTAAACAGCTCAAACGATTAAGTCATAACAAAATTGTTTCACAGAATATGTAATAGTTTCCAGTGAGCTAGTTATTATTTACATAAGTTGTTTATTATCCTGAACAGAAAGCTGTTTACATTTTGTTATCACTGTCCTTACACCTTGGGCATATAAAAGGGTACTTGTCTTCTTTTGTCAGGCGGACACATTCCTCATGCACATAATGACTGAAAACTAAATACATACACATATCTTTGCACACTTTGCAAAGCCGAGATTCATTCTTGCTTATCAGTCTGGCTTTTTTGGCAGGTTTCTTGAATAGGACTGGCTGTGTTTTGGCTATTCCAAGAGCGTTGGTTACAACTTTCGTCAAAAATAGTGATTTCTTCAAAACAGTTCCTTTGCTGTTCAATGCAAGCTTTCTCTTAGACATTTGAGCGCATTGTTTCTTTGGTGTTGGAAGTAGCTCACGAAATTTGCTCGTATCAGCAGCTTCCTCGTCTTCGGAATTATTAGGCCTTTTCGACAGAGTCATCCTCCTCCACACACAGT